>PVJD01008849.1:0-68365 GCA_004026545.1 Mormoops blainvillei
CGCCGATCGGTTCCGCCAGGGCAGCCGGGGCTGCCGCGGGCACGAATGACTTGCAAGGAAACGCCTGGATCCCCGACGGCAGGCACAAAGGCTTGCGCTCCGTTTTGGGGGGCTGTCCGGGAAGGCGCGGAGAAGGTGCCAGAAGCCACCGGGAGCCGTGGCATCCCTCCCCCGCGGAACGGGGCCGCAGCCCCTGAGCCCCGCGGTCCCGCCCCGCGGACTCACCTGGGTAGAAGGATCCTCAGCTTCTCCCGCGGACAGGAGGCTGAGTCCTCCGCGAGCCGCGGCCCCGGGCGGCGGAGCCTCGGCCCCGGGCTCCTTGGAGTCCCCCATCACCTCGGTCTAGGGGAGGCAAGGGGGAGCAGGACCCCCAACAGCGCGAGAGGGACGCCGGCCCACCTCCGCGGCTGCAGGGCAAAGAAGGCGCCAGAGACGCCCCGAGACGCCCCAGAGACGCCCCTCACACCGCACTTCCGGTCTCTCACAGGAAGGAGTAACTGTGGCACGTCCACATCTCGCGAGCTTTGTGCCAGAGGCCCGGCCCCGCTTCCACCAGTGGTAGCCACCTTCGCGGTGGGGCGGGCGCCGTAGTGCGCCTGCGCCCTCAGAGCCGCAGCTGCAGACCACTTCTCGCGGTATCTGACTTTTAGGCTCCACCCCTTGCAAACTGCTGGGCTTTGTTGGCAAATAGTTCTTGGCACCGGAGCTCGGGGCACCTCGGGGTCGCCGAGGTCCTCGCGGCGGGGGCGGGGAAATACTGCTGCGCGTCCTGTAGCGTAGGGCCGTGTCAGCAGCCTTCTCTCCCCAGCCTTCAGAGCCTCCTCGGTGTACAAACGGGCTCCCGAAGACGTGCCAGGTGAGGGGCCCCGCCTGGGCGCCCTGTGCCCGCATCGCAGTGCCCGCGTGCGCCGCAGTCCCGAGAGTGGGAGCGGCGCCCGGGCTGCAAAGGCGGTGGTCCCGCAACAGGGTTTTGCCAGGTGGCGCGACCGCAGCATCTTCCGAGAGCCCGCGGTTTGTCAGGCCAGGGGCACTAGCGGGGGGCGCGCCCAGCGGTCCGGGAAGCAGCTGGGGGTCGAGCTGACGGGCCGACTCCGCTGCCGTCGGGCTGAGATGCGCCTGAGCGTCTGCATTTCTAAGAGGCTCCCAGGGGAGGAGGCCGGCGCTTCGAGGAGCCGGGAGTGAGAGCAGCAGCGGGGGCCTTTGTACGTCTTCGCGGGCGCCAGCGGGCTCTCCTACCCTCGGGCCCCCCACCCCGCGTCGTGTCAAGCGTAATCAAGTGAAGCCACACCCTTCATTAAAATTTGCTTTGCGGTCAAACGTTGGAAGTTTTGGGTTTTTTTTGAAAAATTGATTTGTCTTGCAGTTATGTGGCTTTCTCAGTTTACATGAGGCTCTGATAACTACGGGCATATTCAGAAATTCTTGTGACTGAACAAGCTCAGCTGGCAAATTGTTTTCAAATGGAACAAAACATTTTTACGGGTTGCATTTAACAAGGAATTTGACATAATAGGACAGTTTGTAGACACGTCAACATGTATTGGTTTTGATATTTATAATTTTCTGTTTGTATTTTGCACCCAATTTTTTTTTGGTAAGTAATACATCGTTATTATAGTAAAAAATTGAACATGACTTAAATATTTAACATTAGGAGACTGGTTGTCTACTTTTGGTACATAATACATACTGTTGTGTAACCATTAACTTTTTCAAGAACATTTAAATTGCACATGATATGATGTTGAATGATATTGTTTTAAAAAGCAAATACGCAACACAGTTCTAATTTTAAAAACACGTCTGTTGCTGTGTTGATGCCCATAAAAACATGAGTGGTAAGATGAAGTGATTTAAAATGTATTCTTTAAAGCTTTATTTTCCTATTTTTTTCTTTCTAATTATGCATTACAGGCACACCTTGTTTTATTGTGCTTAACTTTATTGTGCTTCACAAGGGTTGCATTTTTTTTTACAAACTAAAGGCAAAATCCTCCACCAGCAAAAAGATGATGACTGGCTTCATCACTGTTCTTGCTTTATGATGGTGGCCTGGAACCGAACCCGCCCTGTCTCCAGGGAATGCCTGCATTTTATAATAAAATGTAATTTTTATTAAGCTTTTAAACATATATACATATAATTTCACTTCTACTAATCTTTAAATTCTGTTGTTTTATTGTATAATTCTTTGTAAGAAGGGGTTTCCTGAGGCAACAGTAATTCTTTTCTCAAATAGATTGCAGACTTCTTGAGAAGTGCCTGAACTCCTGATGATGCTGGGACAATGTGCAGGAAACAGCCCCTGAAAAGACAGAGAAGAATGAAACAGAGAGAGCCAGGAACTCGTCACCAAAAAGGAGAGTTCAGTGGCAGAGAGGATCCTGGGAGCTGAGGGCGGGTCGGGCCGGCTGGGGATGGGAGGCTGTCCAGTGCAGGGAAGTCTGAGGAGGGGCTGGGTTTCCTGGGGCCACTCACAGTGCTAGGACGGGAGAGATCAGGTAGGGAAGCAGGGTGAGCCCTGAGGGCAGGAGAAGCTGGGCACCCCTGAGTTATATAAAGTTTGCAAATACATTCTAGCTCTGAGTGCTTATTAATTTTTTTCCCTAGTCAAAAACTTTTATGTGCTGTGGGCTTTTTTAAAGGTATTATCATTGCTCCTAACATAAGGGATTGAAATGTAATGTGGGAAAACACAAGTCATCGCTTCCAGAATTTCACAATTCAAGATGGTCACGCTCATCCTTGAATTGTACCAGCGCCTGCCCCTCCCCTCCTTCCCGGTCCCCCAGCTCCCTGCACCCGCTCCGGATGTGCTGCAGGCTGGGTGACGCTGGGCCTTGTCAGCAGTTTGCCCTCTCCCCTGTTTACCTGCCTCCCCAGTGCCTGATGCGCTCACCACTTAAGGAATATTTGTTGAATAAATAAACTGCTTATAGTCTTCTGCTAATGGAACAAGTTGTTTATAAGTCGGTGTTGCCAGTGCTTCTCCTCTGCCTGGATTCACTGCCATACATGAACATGAGTAGATGCCAGACACCTTTCCCTCCCTCCCCGGCTCATTCCCCTAGATGGTCTCAGGTATCATCCCTGATGGTCTGTCCTGACACCCCTCTTCTTCGCCCTCAGAGTCCCTTTCTTTGTTCCCGAAGCTTGTGTGTAGCTTCCTCCTACACTTGTCACTTAATAGAAAAACTGCCTGTTCGTACCTGCCTCCTTTGCTGCAGGGAGCCCTCAGTGGATAGCGTCCTGTCTGACCATCCCTGTTTTACCAGCACTGGGCACAGCACACCGTTTGAGCCCTGGGGCAAGGTAGGTAGAAAGACTAGTGCCAACAGGCTTTTAAATACTTATCAAAATGTTTGAGGCATAAAAGCAATGTTGTTGGTTCTGAAGTATTTTTTAAATCTGCAAAATGAAAGCTAAAAATGTTTAATGAAGTATCTCCCAAATATTTCGGTGTCAATGTCTTTAATAAAGTTTGTATTACAGTCTGTTCCATTCTAAAATTTGTAGGTTAGACTTCCTTTGATTGCAAAAATGCTTCCAGCATGCATGATGATTTCAGAGAAATCCCAATCAGGTATAAATTGATGTAGTATCTCACAGCACACAGTATTTTCCAAAGCAAAATTAGAAATCTCTTAGAAACCTATCGGGGAGAACAATTATATGTCGGACAGATGTGCCTAGGGTGCTCCGAGTCCCTAAGCAGCCCCATCTGAAAGAGGGGACCATCAGGTTCGACTGAGGCTCGTGCCTGTCAGTTTGCCATAGTCCCTGGCCATGGCCTGGTGCCTCACACCCACCCAGCCTCACTTGCCTACTCTGGGCTGGACCTTGAGAAGCCCTGAGCTCCTGACTCTTGGCCCTGGGTGTTTAGAGCTGGAAGGGAGATTCAGGGCTATCAGAGCCAATCCCATCCATCTTTAGATGAGAGCCGCGCAGTCCAGACAGGAGAATAGAATCGACGTGAATATCAAACAAAGCTAGTTAGTACAAAGGCAGGACTAGTAACCGGTTCTCACAGGTAGCCCTCTTAGGTGGCCTTCTAAAAAGTTAAACTGCAGACACGAGCCCAGTGGAACTTCAGTTTATTACCTGAGAGACTTAAGTGAGGAGACCATCAGCCACCCCCAGAGTCTAAATCAGTAACTCACAGGTAGTGTCAAGAAATGTACATTTTTAGTGACATTGCTAGTATCTGACTACCTTGGGACAGTGCTCTCCAAAGACAACCTTCTGGGGGGTAGGAAGAACTGTAATTTCATTTTTTTAAAAAAAATCTGAAAAGTACAAGGAAAATTAAGACTTCACAAATGCACTGACCCAAGTGCCCCTCCTTGGGCCATGGTGCACTGGAATATTGGTCAAGTACGATCACCTTATGTGGCTGAGACAAGCAATCCCCAGACGCTGGGGACTCACAACTGGGGTTGCCGGGTAAGGTACCAGATGTTCCATTAAACTGGAGTTTCAGATAAATTATGAAAAAGATTTCAGGATGAGAATGCCCCAAATATTAGTATCAATGTGTTCCACACAACATTTGGGGCATGCTTTTCTAGTGCTGGCATCTTTGCTCCCTGACACGGGCAGGTGAGGCAACCTTGGTCTGGGACATTACCAGCTGGAGTGGCGGATGGAGACTGCTGAACTTCAGGTAGGTCCTAGTGCCTCTGCCTCACACTTTCATCTGAAGTGAAACCAATGGTCAAGCCGAGCATAGTTGCGACAGGGATGGCTAATGCTCCCCAGGAGGGGCACTGGGTGTCTGGACCACAGCGTATGGTGGCTTAGGTGGGCTACTGGCAGCCGTCCACATGGTTACGCGTGGTGACAGAACAAGGCCTTGCAGAGAGTGCTGAGTTTTGCAGTCAGATGAGCGGTGACCTTGAAACTCTCACATGCCACAGAGGTCACAGATCCCCTTCTGACAAAGCATTCGAAAGAGTCATCAAGCTTTAAAAATGAGCTACTATATTTTCTTTTTATAAAAGTGTTCCATATTTTCCGTGATAAGTAGCTATCAATGGGATGCTATGTGGAGAGTTTCACAAAAAAATAAAAATAGACTTATCTGTTCCTTCAAGTTGGAGGTGATGTTTGAACAATGAGTGACAAAGGCATTAGTTTTCAAAAGAACCTTACCCTCTGAGGAGCACATTTTTGAAAATAGATGTTTGGACATCTCTCCAATGTTAGGTGATTTTGTGGCTAAAAATGATGTGTAGTTCATTAAAAAAGTTGTATCTGCACACTTAACTGAGAGACTGAAATTTCTAACCATGTTTCCAAATCTTCGAAATGGAGAGTTTGTGTTTTAACCACGCCAAGGAGTTGTAAGGCAGCCAGCAGTGCAGATCCCCCTTAGCTAGGGCGGGAGTGCCAGGAGAGGGAGACCGCAGACATCCCGCCCAGCCAGCAGCGAGCCTCACGGTCTCCCAGCCACGCTCGCAGGGCTTCGGAAAAACCATCCACGTCTTAATTGTTCCCTTTGATCCGCTAGCTGGCCTACTCAGAATGCCCAGACTGATCTCTTTGTCAGCCGCCAACTGATTTGTTTACCCTCAAAATGTGTCTGCAGCGCGGGCTCCCAGGCCGCCAGCAGGGTTTCTCCTCTCTCCCCTCTCTCTGATACATCCTGTTCTTAATTTTGTTCCCTAACAACCCTCCATTGACCTTCCTTTCTCGTGCACAGAGCAAACAAATTGCATGTAGAGCAACTAGCTAAATATCTGAATTATTCCTTGACACCATTTAATTGGTTTGTAACAAAGACTGATGGACTTCAAAGAAGATGGAAATTTGACTAGTCAAATTTCAGTTGAAACCTTTGCGTAATTTGTGGATACAATAGAAAAGGGCCCTGTGTCTTGGTGAGCTCTGAGAGCATGTGATTCTTCTGAATTTATCTTTTGAGACATCTTATGCCATGACAGCCATTAAAAACAAGTTTTAAAATAAACTAAACACTTCAAATGTTATGTCACAAAGTTTTCAACCAGGAGTCTCAAAAATAAAAGAAACGTAGCCAACCGCTTTAATCTCTTTTAAAAAATATCAGTGACAACAGAACTAGTTTGCGTCAAAATAAAAGTATTATAAACATTCATTGCTTCAGGCTTTTAAATTTTTCTACTTTTCTATTTTTATGTTACTGTATCACTGTTAGTACATCATTTATAAGTAAGTAAATAAATAAATATTGGGGCTGCATGTTCAGAAATTTTTTGAGCCTAATAATGGTGTGATAAAAAAGTTTATAAACCACTGCTTTCAGAAAGACTACATTAGATGCACCATAGTATCAAAAACCAGATGCCAGCCACTCATTAAGAACAGTTATCAAGTTAATGATCCATATTTTCCTTTTACACTTTAATTTGACCAGAGTGGAAAACTTTTAAAAGTATAGGACAATGCAGACCTTGATGTGCAATTTACCCGTGTCCTAGCAAGACACTCTTGGTTACAACCACATAATACCTTATTTAATTAATAGATGAAAGTTATTTCATCGCTTTTCTGTAGACCCACAACATTTAAGCAAAGAATTTGAAACTATTTGGAAATGATTTCAGCAGCATTGGGAGGCGTTCCTTTTCTAGATACTCGGATGAATTCGGATTCTTTGGCAAGTGATTTGCGTGCGGTGACTTTCAGAATACAGTGCACACGACGTCTCTGCAGAGCATGACTGTCACAGCAGAAGCACTTGTAAGGCCTTTGGGAGGTTTAGCCTCCAAAGCTGATTATTACCCTCCCTGAATCCTAGGGACAGTTTCAAAGTCACCAGCAACTGCTCTTCAGGCACCTAGTTGGTGGCCGGAGCCCAGGCATTATTCACTGCACCTTAGGCAAAGACCGAGAAGGAAAGAATATTCTCAAATGAACCTTCACATCAGTGCCACAGTCAGGCGCTGCCTGTGGGTTCTCTCGGCCTTTCCAGCTAAGGGCTCGGCCTTGGCAGACCCTAATGAATCATTTAGCTATTAAGCATTTACGAGGAGGCTTCCAGTGGAGAGAACAAAAGGAATGCATCGCTTAGTGCAAAAGCGTCAAGTGTCACAGCCGCTGCCTGGACCTCTTTACTGAGCATTTCTGTAACATTCGTCTTCCTCGTGGGCACTGAAGAGCTCAATTTTATGTTCTCAGTGTGACGCAGTCACAAGGCTCCCAGCAATAGGGTCCATCACATGCAAATCTTGGGCAGAATGGTAACTGCTGGATGAACCACAGGTATTATCCGCATGTGACAATTTTTTTACATATTTATTTACATTTTTTCCATCTAAGAAATGGGGCCAGAATCCACAGATGTCATTATCCATCTGTGCACTTTTGTTTTCCTACCCAGAAGGCAGGGATACTGCATGTTAAGGGTGTCTGGATTTTTGTTCCTTCTTATCACGAGTGACTTGAGCAGCTCTGACCATTCACGTTTACCCTAAACCAGTGCCAATCAAGGCCTGGCTTCCTGGAGAGCTTTGAGATTCTGGTACAAAAGGCATTTTATACACACTTAAGTGCAAAATTCCATTTATATCCATCTGCTGCTGTAGCATTTCTCTGGAATCTTCCTCTGGTCTGTCAACAGTGAGCAAAAGACAGGCCTCATCTCCATTACAAATATCATCCTCTTAATGGTCTGGCAGTAGGAAAGAGATAGCAGAAGAGTGAGAGGAGGAACGTCAGCCCTCCTGTTGGAGGGGTGTGGGCTTGTGTCCCCCTCAAACCGTGCCGGTATTTGGGATTGTTTTGGAAAAACCGGCGTAAGAAAGCAATACAGCGCTTTGTGTGTCTTGGCTGCAGTGACTGTTCATCATCTGATCACAGTGACTCACGCGAGACTCACAGCTGCAGGGAGGACCCTCAGAGGAGTCGTGAACGGTCCTGGCAGAGGGTGGTCCACGCCGGCCTCCACATCCCCAGGAAGGTCTCCAGAGTGCAGAAATTTCTACCCGGATGGCTCCTATGACCCAGGGTGTGTGATTTAAGAAACATCAAGGATTTTCTGCCCCAGGAGATCTCAGCTGTATCTCATCACACACGTGGGTGAGGGGTTGCCCACCTGCACGCATAACAATTAGGTGAGGCAGAGCCCAGCTCTGTGGGCTCCCATTCCCATCTGGGATGTTCTAGTCTTTCAGGGGTGTCTAACCCACGGTCAGCGGGCCACATGCGGCCCAAGATGGCTGTGAACGTGGCCCGACAAAAACATAAATTACTTAAAACATTAGAGGTTTTTTGTGTGTGTGTGATTACATATCGCAGTGTATTTAATGGGTGGCCCAAGACAGCTCTTCTTCTTCCAGGGTGGTGCAGAGACACCACAAGGTGGGACGCCCCCATTAGAACATGGGTTGGGGAGGCATACACACAAATGGGGGGCATGCAGACTCAGGAGAACTGCCTGGAGGGTGCGAGCGCAGCCACAGAGAAGGAGGGTCCCCGGTGGGGGTTGGGGGGGAAGGCCCCGCCCCAACCCCTTCCCTCGCACCCCTCTACCTGGACCTCCTCTGAGCCTGCGAGCCGGCTGTCGCTCCTCCTCTGCCTTCATCTTCAACTCTCTTCATCTCAAAAACGCCAAACACATGCCTAAGGAGAGCGCAGTGAAACAGACCACCCGTCTCCAAGGCCATCACCCACCTAAACAATCGTCGGCACATCGGCACAGCCTATTATTATTGAAATTAGCTCATCCTTAATCATGTTTCATTGAATTCTACCTCTTGCCTTTTCTGGCCATTTTCTTCTGTCCATCATTGTCTTAAGTCAGTCTGTTGGGTTGGCATGAAAAGACACATTTCTCAAGTGAACCCTAAGCAATTCTGAGAGCAATGATGGGATTGACCAAGCGGTGTACTATTAATTCAATTCCTCCAGTGGACACCTACTGAGTCCCAGGCACAGTGCGGGGCTGAAGACACAGCAGAACAGGGTGCTGGACCTCAAGGGCCTGTGATCTAGTTCTGGGGAGAGGACAAGGGCTGTAGCAAGTGCTCAGTAATAAAAGGCAGTGTGTGCTCACCGAGACACGAGGAGTACCCAGTGTGGTGGAGGTTCCCAGGGGAGACTGACTCACAGGGCCAGGAAGGGGCCAGGGGAGCTTGAGGCAGGTGGGGAGGGACTGAGAGGGTCAGGCGTAGGGTGGGACAGCGAAGAAAAAGCACTTGCCAAAGTGTGGAAGTGGGCGTGGCCCGGGGGCAGACAGCAGAGTCACCCAGTTGTTAAAATACATAGTGTAAGGGGCACGTGGGAGGTATGAGGGGGAGAGTTGGCCTCTCGAAGGGACCTTTGGTCTCTTTCTAGGTTAATAACTAGCCAATTCCCATTTCTAAGTAAGGAAACGCAAAACTGAATTTCTAGAAAGCATGGCTGTGAAAACCACATTCCAGACTCCGGTCAGGAAACCGAAGGAAATCCAGAAGGGTTTAACGGAAATTAGGTGGCGGGGTTAATACAAGAAAATTTGGGGAGCTGCCTGAAATCGAGTGGGCCCTGGGCCTACCAGCCAGTAACACATGTTCTTCTAAACCTATAAAGGAAGCTTCTCTGCGAAGCCCTGCCACATACAATGGAAATTAGGCTATCGCCCTTTTCCACCGAGTTCTGAAAAGACGGGGGTTTCTTCTCTGCCAGTGAAGTAAACACAGGGACAGAAAATTTCTAGCTTTGGTTCCACACGAGGCGGGTGAGCTTTGACAAAATGTTCACATTTTGTAAGTCAAACAGAATAGTAACTTATTTTCCAAAAGAATAAGGTTTTCATTACAAACGTTAAGGGCTTCTATTGTAGAAAATTCAAACAGTAGCAAACTACAAACAGGCAAGAAAATGCATTGTTCCACTACCCAAGGAACATAATTTTTTGTACTTTGGTGTCATGCCATGATTTTGGAACGTGTTTTCAATATTGAATAACTTCAGTGTTGACTCCGTCCTCCAGTCATTGTGCTTCTCGATGGGTTCTGACCGTCATTATGTCTCTATTCACTGTGTGAGCCGATGTCCTCGGAACTCAGGTTTCAGGCGGGATGCAAAGGATCATCTCGATATTAAGCAAAGAGACAAACTATTCTCAGATATTCATGAAATCATCCCCGTGCCTGTGTTTTGTTTTACTGTCTTTTCTTTTTTCATTTTTTCCGCAGATCCTAGGGAAGACCACAGAAGGAGGTCTATACAGCCTATGTCTAAATCTCTAACATGACATATCACGCTAACGAATTCTTCAATAAAATACGTCTATCCTCCTTCCTTGACAAATGCGTCTTTATCACAGCCACCCCTTGGAAACTATTAAATAATATATTTTATCTTCCTAACAAATGCCTCTTGCCCACCCCTTGGGCCTAGGGCTACATACGCCAGGTCCTCGGGGGGATCAGGCCTGGGGTGCGGCCTATGTGAGTCCCAAAGCAGACTTGGAACCCAAAGCGAGCCTGTCTCCCCGCCGGGGTGGGGGGGTGGGCGGAGCAGGTGCCCCTCTGGCTCCATTCTGAGCGATTCCATGGTTCCCACGTGCAGGTGGCGCGCTGGGTGCTGGGAACCAAAGGTGAGCAGAAGTGGTCTAGTGGGGCACACAAAGACTTACAAATAAGTACGCCCCAAATGTAAACTTGCCAGTCACAGTTGACCCAGTCAGGAAAGTCAGGGAGGAAGTCATTACGCAAAAAGGCAGAGAAGAGAATTCCAGGCAGAGAGAACAGTATGGCGAAGTCCTGGTAGCAGCAGAGGGAATGGTGGGGGGAGGCATAGGAGGCGCTGGGGAGGGGGGCGAAGCCTGGGCAGCTCCAGGTGTGAGATGGGGGGGCTGGGAGGCAGGTAGGCACCAGACCGGAAAGGGCCTCCGTGGCCTTGCTAAGAAGTGTCTTTGTATCCTCAGTGGAAGGCTTTTTCAGCAAGGGGTCACATGATCAGAGTAAATGAGGCTACGCTAGGCTTTTGCATTGGTCCAGGCTAGACAGGATGGTCCTTTGGACCAGTGGGGTAGTGGAAGAGATGGAGAGGGGCAGACAGGCTCCAGAGAGATTTAGGAAGTAAAACGACCGGGACCTTGGGGACGGGACGGACTGGGGCTGAGGAGGAAGTGGCTATCAGGGCTACTTGGTTAAATGAACGGGAACACAGAGAGGGTGAGTTTGGAGAGATGCGTAGGTCATGAGCTGGGCTAGGAACATCTCAGAGGGAAGCCAGCAGGCAGGAGGATATGCAGCTGGAGCTGTAAGAAGAGGGCGGGGCTACAGGTTTGTGTGTGAGTGATCTCCACAGAGGCGGTGACCCCAAGTCGAGGATGGGGTGCCGGGGAAAGACAGCCTATGGGTCTGGTAGAAATGGAACCCCCGAAGCTCTCCGATGCGGATGAGAACCTTAAGAATGAAATCACACGAACCATGAACTCAAATGAGAATGAAAAACCTTCCAGGAACCTTGCACATGACATTTGTCACTGCAAACAGGCTTGTCACGCACAAATCACCTGAAACAACAAAGGGGATTATGGATGAGGTGGCCGCCGTTGCACGGGCTCTTTTGTGCTTGTGAGTTTAAATTAGGTTCTTGTTACTGGCATACCATTTTGCAGTGTGTACTTGTAAATATATCTTGCAGGCATATTTTATGCTTCAGTTAATTTAGTTGACATCTAATTTACTTGACGTATAAAAATAAAATCAATTTTCAGACAAAATACCCATAAAATAAGTGAAATGCTATAATAGGTTTCAAGAAATTAAAATGTAATATATTTAGGCTCCTATTCTAAAGCAATTTCATCTAGAATGGTAGATATCGTAGATGCAACTTTTTTCGGAATCTGTCAATTACGCAATAATAAATGGTTCTACTATATATTCAGAAATTTATTGCTTGGAGTCGTTTGTCATGAAAAATGAACATTTTCATTGAGGTTTCCTTAAAAATGTCAAAGAACTGAAATGTGAATACTTTGCATGTTGGTGTTCAGCTATAATTAAACCATGACAAAATGGTTATTACTTTGGATATAAACACTATCAAATTTTCATTGGGTGAGTTCTTTTTTAATTAATGTTGAGTTATGTTCTGTTTATTATCCTGTTTGCTTGTATTTCCTGTCATTTTCCAGTTGTTTGCTTGAATTTCGTTTTTTAATAGTGAATTAGCAACTGATAATGTACATTGATTTCAGTTTTGCTTCCAATTTACATTTTTATCTCTTTGGTTGATGTGTTTGGAGTAATCATTTTATTTTTATAAGCAGTTGTACAATTTGTTAATTTAGCTAGATGATGAAATGTGGCTTCTAAAGAGAATCTGTTCTAGAAAATCATCCCTAAAGTAAATTAGCAGCATTTTTAACATGTCAAAGGACTGGTCCCTTCAAGATAACTGGAAACATAACTCTAAATTCTTAAAAATGGTTCCATAATTTTGAGACCCCTGACTATATAGAGCTGTGTATTTCCAGTAGGTGGTGCAAATTGACTCTATTTCAAATGGAAATGTAATTTAAAACCGTGATGTCACTATTTTCACTAAAAGAATAATATTTCAACGTGCTTCCTCGATGCAAAATGATTTCCCTCTGTTTCTAAAGGAAGCTCCGTCGAGTCCCTCCCCGCCCATTTCCTTGGGTTCTGATCCACAGGCACCATCATGGTGCACATCGTTACAGGAGAGGTGAGAGGGAAAACTGGCGGCGCGGGGAGGCTTCCCAAACCGGCAGACCTGTTAAAAATTATGAAAACAAAGAAAAGTCGCTTGCTTCTGTGCTTCAGTTCCATGGTAAGACGAGCACAGTGGCAGTGCCAGTGTGATTTTAACAGTTTGCATGCCCACAGGATGAACTGACTCCCATGCTTTTTCTTTTCTACAGATTGCAGCAATTCGACTCCTAGGAATCTGATCCCCTCACACCAGCACGCAATTATAGACAGGGTGGGGCAAACGTAGGCCCACCGTTGTGAGCACGCAAAACACAAATTATTATTATTAGTATTTTTCAAGATTTTATTCATTTTTTATTTTCAGACAGAGGGGAAGGGAGGGAGAAGAGAGGGAGAGAAACATCAATGTGTGGTTGCTTCTCACGCGCCACCCACTGCGGACCCAGCCCGCAGCCCAGGCAAGTGCCCTGACTGGGGAACCGAACCAGTGACCCTTTGGTTTGCAGGCCGACGCTCAATCCACTGAGCTATACCAGCCAGGGCAGTGATTGAATTATCATTAATTATTGTATCATTTTCCATATGAACGACTGTAAACCAACTTTTGCCCCACCCTGTGTATGTACGTGTATGTGGATATTCAGGGCAGCATATTTTTAAAAATAATTTTTACTTTATTCAGAGTAGTCCATACGCATAAGAGGCGGTGAAATAGGATGATGAAGAGCATGGACGCTGGAGCCAGGTCGCCTCAGCGGGAGCACTATCCACCTCTCTGTTCCTGTCTGCCACCCCCGCCTTCTCTTTTCAAAATGTAGATTATAGGTACCTACCTCATAGTGAGCCAAGGAACAGATGTCCATCTACCTGAAGTATTTAAAGAATGCCTGGCACACAGTAAGCATTGTAAAGACGTTAATTATATTTTTAGAAGTAAAATAGTGCCAAGAGGATTGTAACGAAAAGCACGCACCGCACCGGGGCCCGGTGTCACCTCCTAGGGCAAGCACCACAACTCTCAGCTCTTTCTCCTGGTAGTTACCGCCATAGCTTTAAATAGTACTCACCTACAGATGTTTCTTTGCAACCACTTTATCCATTTTTTAGGCGTACAGTTCAGTGGAGTGCGCCACAACCACAATGTCGTGCCACCATGGCCGCCACCCATCTCCAGGACATTTTTTACGACCCCAAACAGAAACTCTGTGCCTGTCAAACAACAACTCTCCACTCCTGCCTCCCCAGCCCCTGGGAACCTCTATTCTATTTAATGTCTCTTTGAATCTGCCCATTCTAGCTGTGTCATATAAGTGGAATCGCAATACTCGTCCCTTTGTGAGTGGATTATCTCACTTAGCAGAATGTCTTCAATGTTCACTCATGTCGTGGCATGTGTCAGAACATCCTTCCTTTTTTTCCTTCAAGGTTTTATTTATTTATTTTTAGAGATGGGAAGGGAGGGAGGAAGAGAGGGAGGGAAACATCAATGTGTGGTTGCTGCTCGAGCGCCCCCTGCTGGGGACCTGGCCCTCAACCCAGGCATGTGCCCTGACTGGGAATCAACCCTTTGGTTCGCAGGCCGGCACCCAATCCACTGAGCCGCACCAGCCGGGGCCCTTCTTTAACACTGAATAACATTCCATTGCGTGTAGATGCCACATATTGTTCATTCATTCACCTGCCTGTGGACACTTGGGCTGCACCCACCTGTCGGGTCTGGTGAGAAATGCTGTTATGACCATGAAGTCCGTCTGGGCCTCTGTTTTCAATTATTTTGGGCAGCTCCTTCTTGATTTATCAGTTTTTTACATTATCTTTTGCTTTCCAGCCATGGTAAATCAGACAGGCAGGGACTCACTAATAATGAACTCCCTACCTTTCCACACACACATGCCCCACCTGCACCCCACCGTCACATAATTTTGGCTAAATTTTTTTAAAAAGTGTTTTCTTTATTGTACCCTTAGAAATATTGTTAACTGCTGAGCCAGGCATGTTCTAGTCCCTCGTCTCTTTTCTAGAGTACCTGTCATTTGGCGGGGGGATTAACAATGGCTTTAGCTTTATTCCTGGCAGGTTCTCTGCGTATCCCTGTATTTCCCTTATTGCTCTGCTACATGTTTATCAATAAGTTCCGTCCATGTGAGTAGGCAGAGAAGGTCTTTTTTTATTTTGTTTTAGTCTTTTCTATTGTCCCTCCTTTTCCTCTCGCCCCAGGCTACAGCGAGCATCCCCTCGGGCCCCTGCATCGTGTGGCTTCCCCCTCCTACCATCCTGAGTCTCCCCTTCTTTCTTCTGCTGTTTTCCGAGTCCCATCTTTGTTGTTCAAAGCACGTCTCGCACTTGCTTCACGAGAAGAGGTACACCAGAGATCGAAAAGAAATAATGAGTTCTTATATGAATTTATGTATTTCCACTACCTTCGCTATTTCGCTAAGCAGCGTGGCTGGGAACAGAAGTCTGGATTGACACTCATTTCAGCTCAGTGTCCCATTGGCTGCCTTGCTCCTGGCTTTCGCTGTCAGTGATGCCGCTGAAGGACCTTACACTGCTCTGAATCCCTTTCCTCTGTGAGGGGTGCTTTGCAGGAAGGTTCGGGTGTATACGCTTAACAGGGAGGCCTGACTCGGTCCAGAGGAATTTTGGATTTTCAGAGGACACGATGTTTAAGATCTGAAGGACGAACAGGAGACGGGTGCATGAAGCGGCAGGGCAGGTCGAGGGGCAGAGCACGGCACAAGGGCCATGCTGTGGCCTGTAGGTGTGGTTCATCAAGAAAGTACAGAGGAGGAGGGGAAAGATGGTTCAAGATGCAGCCAGAGACAGAGACAGGGGCCAGAGCAGCCAGGAGTTTAGAGGCCACACTGAAAACTTTGTCTTTCTTGTGCTCAGTATAACAGAGGCCACTGAAGGGATTTTTAAGAGTTGGTATGGTTTGATCTCGTTTTCAAAGACCATGCGGAGTTGCTTTGGGTGGAGAGGGCCGTGTGAGTGCAGGGATTTCCAGAGGGAGGCAGCCATTCAGCTGAGAAATAGTGGTTACGTGTGTGGTGGTGTGGGGAGTGGAGCTGGAGAGAGGTGAACGGGTTTGAGAGATACTCCAGGAGGAAGGGATGGCTTGGATTTTGGGAGAAGATGAGAGGAAGGTACAAAGATGACACCTAAGTCTTCGGTAAGTGAAACTGGATGGATGGTGGTACCATTCATGGGGCAGGAAACTCTGGAAAAATAACTAGATTTAAGAACTATCAGAAATAGCTGACCTGTCCATCAACAGAGCGTAGTAATCTCATGGATTCCTTCAGAGGCAAAGTTGGGACAGCTGTGGGTTCAACCAACGGAAAGCCAAACAGACTAAGAGAGCTTCCATGGGCCTTGATTCTAGAAATTAGGGTCAGGGCCAAGGTCATGGAAGTGGTGATTATGGAAAGGTCCTTCTGATAGAATCCCAACCTCAGTCTTAAGCAGACAGCATTGAAGAAGGGGGCTCAGGGAAAGAAAAATTCGAGGATGTTGCGTTAGCGGCTCCTTTTAAAACTTGAAATCTTCATATCCAAGGGAAGCTGACCATCGCTGAAGGAGCTCTTCATCCCAGGTGACCACAAGGAGCAGACAGAGCAATCCAGAGTCTGGAGGTGCTCTGGGATGTACCTGATGCCACCCACCTGGAATGAGGTAGGCCAGGCAGAGCCACGCAGCCTGGGAAGCAAAATAGGGGTGACGGGCTTCGGTTAGATCTGGAGAGAGGCCGTGCTCCGAGCGGGGCTCTAGCTGCCCCTCTGGTTAAACACTTCTAGGTTCCCAGCCCCAATGCCAGCCCCATCCTCTGGCACCCTCTATCCAGCAGGGCCCCGGCGGAAAACAGAGCTTGCCCCAGATGGTTTAATGAAGATGTCTTATTGAAGGCACTGCCCATGGGCAGGTCAAGGGCCCAGAGGGACGGCGAGGCTCAGTCACCACCACTGGAATGGAGGGATGACAGAGTGAGAAATGGAACCAGGAGGGAGGTGGAGGGAAGCAGATTACTGGCGAAATAGTGCCAGAGCAGGAAGGAAGCAGGGAAGGGAGATCGCGGTTTTCCCTCCTTTCTGTGCCCCCCGCCCCCCGCCCCATCTCCTATCGTGCAAATCTGCCAGGAAGTCAGGGGGAACGGAGCCCAGGGGGTGCCACTAGCAGGGGCAGCTTGGGCATGGCTGAGAAGGACAGTGAGTGGACTAGGGAAGCGGGGAGCGAGTAAATGCAGAACTCCTGCACACACCCCTTCCAGAATGGCCCCCATCGTGGTTCGTGCTCTGCTGCAACCACAGCCCGCGCCCGTGCTGCCGGGGGATGGGGGGCTCCTTCCCTGGGCGCAGCCAGACCTCGGGGCTTGCGCAGACCCCACTTGCCCCCAGGCCTGGCAGGGAGGCCCACGGGCACCCACACCCAGAGGGAGCGTGGACACTTCTCCCGAGGCCTAATGGAAATGGCTTTCGGATGACCCGCCATTTGGCTGGATGACCAGCACCATTTGCCTCGTCCATGACTGAGGGAGCCGGGAGGGCCCAGGACTGCCCTCGGCGTTCCAGGGTGACCTTACGGAGGGCTGGTGGCAGCCTGTGTGCAGAGGAGGATGTTTGACTGCCCTCCTTTTCCTCACTTGGGCTCAGCGAGCCTTGCTCTTTGGTCTGTGGCTGGAGCCCACATGGAAGAGCCCGTTGCTGCTGGTGATTTCGGGGGGGACCTGCATTCAGTCTGAAGCAAGGCTTTCCGCTAGCACAGCTGTGCCGAGTCCGTTGCTGCCTCTGAGACTTCCAGGTTCCCCCTTTGGTGCCCACAGGGTCCCCTCCTGGGCGGCACTCCCTGGCCTCATCATCCCACTCACAGGCCTCCTGACCCCACCTGCAAGTCATAGGAGGGTCAGATGCCCACACAGCTGCAGGGGACCTTGTGTATGAGAGAACAATGAGAAGAACAGAGAATTAGCATAGAAGCAGAATCCAGGGTCAGGGCCTGTGAGAGCCCCGGAGCAGCCATCCTTGGGAATTAGGACACCCCCCGGGGGGCTCCCCGGGTGGGCATGGAGGGCCTCTGCCTCCACTACAGCCCCCTTTATACAGCCCTGGGCCCTGGCTCTGCGGGCAGGCTTCCAGAGGTGCGGAGTGGCTCTGGTCCTGCCCGTCTTGGATTTCCTAGGCCCCCTCCTCGTCCCATCCTCGGCCACCACAGGGTTCCCGTGGGCATCTTGACAAAATATGTGCACGTCGGGGAACCAATAATAATATGTCATAAAGAAAGCTAACATGTATCTACATGCCAGGCGCTTTTCCACCCGTTTTGTACCTATGGCTTTAACCCTTACAACAGCCCAAAGACGGAGGTCCTATTTTTATCATCACCATTTTGCAGAGGAGAAAACAGATGCACAAAGAGGGTGAGTGACTTACCCAAGACCAGACACCTCGCAGGTGGCAGTGCTGGGACGCAAGACCAGCTGGTCCCGGCCGAAGCTGTGTTCTTACCCACAGGGCGCTACTGCCTCCAGCAGCCACCCACACACCTGGGCGAGTTTCCCCGGGTTTTTTGCTGCTGCTGCTGCTTCTGCACGTGTTGGACATGTTTTCTTCTGTCCAGACGAATATTGAGTTCTTAGCACCCGGGTGGCTTTTGCTTTCAAGTATGACTTAGAGAACAGAAGACGGACAATTCTGGATGTGCTTCTTAAAAATCTATTTTACTCTACTGAATTGGGTTGAAACGGAGGTTGGCAACTTTTTTCAGACCAAAGAATCTAAATGCACTAACTCCAGAAAACACGGTCAACCAAGAGGCAGCATAAAAATGCCTATTTTTGTAAATAGAAAACTACTCATGTATGTTTATAGTAATAGTATTGACATGATTGTTAGGGAACTAATTTAAATATGGAGCTTACCAACTTTATTCAGTGGAACTAAATTGGAGGGCCTCCTGCCTTTTGTTCTTTTATGGTTTTCATGACAACTTCCTTGTCCCAACTGTGACGCCCCAGAGGGAGACTGGGCCCCGTGGCAACAAAGGAGCAGGTCTTGTAACAATAAGGAAGCCACACTTAGGGTGAGAAGGAGTCGCTTGATGCTTGGGGTGTGTGTCCAGGGCCGTCGGCCAGCTGGTGGGGCCTAAGTTACAGGATGAGCAGTGGGCCTGTCGTGGAAAAGCCAGGATTTGTCAAAAGAAGTCCTTTGCAGGGAGTGACAGATGATGTTTTGGCGTGAGTTCAAACCCAGAGTGGGTGCGTGGGCTGCGGCTGGAGTCGGGCCCACCGAGGGCCCACGGGGGACCAGGGAGCTAGACTTCGTCTTTCCTGCCCCTGCTCCTGTAAGGGCACAGCTTCCTAAAAGTGTCATTCCCCGGGCAGAGTCCACACGGAGAGACCAGGCCCCACAGGATGTACGCGTGGTACAGGACAGGCGCGCTTGGCGGTGGCGGACGTCAGGGATGGGCCGGGAGCAGAGGGGAGGAAGAAGCCAGGGATACAGGCCCAGGCTGGGCCGCAGGGTTCCGGGCTTTGGGGGCATCAGCCAGACCTCGGGTAGGGCTTTTTGGTCCCGGAGGCGGCAGATTCCGTCCTCTCCCTCCACCTGCCAGGGGCCCTGCCTCTTCCTCTCCCCGCAGCGAGGCCCAGCCTTCTCTGCTTCCCAGCTCCTCCGTCAATCTCCTTCCCTTTTCACAGCGGAAGGCAATCTTGATTGGTTATGCGCTGACAACTTCAAGGGTAGTGCTGGCTTCAGGGACAGCTTCAGCCCGTGTGACCGGGACCCCAGTCCCCTCAGCCCCTCTGGGCAGGTCTTCTCTGAGTTGTCCTCCATCTTGAGGTAATGAGGTGGAAAGGTGGCAGAAGAGGTGACATTTCCCATGCTTTCGATTAAAATCCGTTCGGAAAGATGGAGATGCTTTCTCTGCGCTAGAACTGAGTTTTCTTTGCTCTGATTGGTCTGAATTTGTCATGTGCCCCTCCAGAACCAAACATGATTGCCCGGGGAATGGGATGCTCTGATTGGCTAGTGCTGGAGCAGAGGGAGGAGTCAACTCCATCCAAACCATTGGAGTGACAGCGGGGATGAGGCAGAAACTGGATTATTGATGGAAGAAGAGGGATGCTGGGTGCTGGAGAGGCCAGCCCCAAATGCGCCCTACACTCCCTGTTCTTCTTGTCCCCAAGTCCCCCAAGACAACCCCTTCAAATTAAGATCCGGTAGGACTAAATCCTGGCCTCCATCACTTGGCCAGTGCCCTTGGGGCCTGCCCTAATCCCTTTGAGGAAGAGCCTATCAGATGGGTTATTTATTACAAAAATTAACACTGGCTATTAAAGAAGTCATTCCAAAGCTTTTCGGTAACGCAGAGGCCGTACATCCTAAATTGACACACGCTACCTCTTTTGAGGCTGATCCCTGTGATGGGAGCTTTCAGCTTCACAACTGTGTTCAGAGGAGCCCACAGAGACCTTTTAGCAGGTCCTAACCTCCCCACTGCCTGCAGATCCCGGCAGGGATCCCGCTGGAACTCGGAACTTTGTTATTCCTCATTGTTCGACTTCAAGGTCTCACTCTTGAAAGCCGGGGTTACGGCCAAGTGTCAGGCCTCAGCAGGCTTTAAGCTTTAGGCGATTTCGCTTGGCACAGTGCGGTGCTTATTGAAGTGGATTCCCAGGAGCCGGTGGGGGCACCGCTCTGCCTGCCACATGGCGGGAAGGCAGAGCTTCCGGGAGACGTGGCCGCTGTCTTCAGTCGGGCTGTGAGCCCTCCAGAGTGGGGACCTCCTCTGATACACCGTTTTGTCTTCAGCACCTAATCCCAGGTGGAGGGTTGCCTGGAAAACACATTTTCCTGGAACACATGCAAATTCATGATTTGACTGCTCTTAGCAGACAGTCACTGATTCTGTTTGTTTTATAGGTTCATTGACATGCCCTTCGCCTTGCCTGGGTCTTGCATTGTTGTAAGACATTGATCATATCGGAGTTGCTTCGCTATGCTTTCTTTAAAAAATAAATTAAATTTTATTTCGGACCACAAGAGCAATCAATATATGCTCATTATGGAAATTTGGAAATCCCAATGAAGAAGACACTAAAATTTTTGTGTAACCTGCCATTTTGCCATGAACACGTACACATATTTTTACAAAAAAGAATCATTCTGTCCACGTATTCACCTCTTTTACAGAACAAGATAATGTGAACATTTTTCTGTGTCACTCTGTGCTTTTCATGACTGCATTGGGGTCGACTGCATTTATATTATGTTTCTGATTTTTCTCTAATAAGTAGCATAATGAGCATACGTAGGGATAAATCTTTGTGCAAATATATGGGCATTTTTCTTGGGGAAAATTCTCAGAAGTAGAATTGCCGGACCATAAAATACAGATATTTTTTAAGGCTTTTTTGGAGCTTTTGCTATCAAATTACACTTTGCTGCCAACAGTAATTTCTTAATTCTTGGTCCCAATGCCAGTCTTGGCAGCACCATTGAACAGTGTCTGAAATGCTTCCGGCCGCCCCGTGGGGCATGTGCTGCCAAGAGATGACCTTTGTCGATGAGACTTCCTACCGCAGTGGCCCTTTGCTCCTTACTGGTAAACTGGTCTTCAAGGGTCCGATGCTTCCCATTGCTCCTTGTTCAAATGTCTTTTTAAAATCTTCGATGAATGAAATCTCCCAACTGAGATCATGGTTATTCAAGGGCAGTGCTGTGCCATCTGTCGCCCAGCCCCTCAGCACTCGTTCGTGTGGATTGCACGTGCAACACCCCCAGCAGGGCCTGTAGTAAGGGCTCCCCTACCTGAGAATGGGACCTTCTTTCTAGAGGCCAACTTTAGGGCTGTGCCATACGGAACTCTCGCCACCACGGGGATGATTTGCCTAGAGGCTGCCGCGGTCTCCGGGGACGCCCATGGCGACTTTCCTGCAAAGGGAGCTGAGGAGTGTCGGCCAGGCAGCCTTTTAAAACGGTGGGCTGACCGTTCTCTGTGGCCTTTTCAGATGCCAGCGGCAACTGGCCAGGGTAGGAGGCGTTCACTGGAATGTCTCTGGGCTGGCCACGCACAAGTCACAGCCGCTCCGGCCAATGGCAAACGAGAGCTCATTTGCTCTCAGGGCCTTAACTGGCTGATGGTGCAATTCTGTGCCTACTATTTGAAGGCTGTTTCCAGCCCCAGCTTGGCAGGCGTGCTCGAGACATCTGGCAACAACGATCAGAATGCCTCCGTGTTCAAGGAGGCCTGCAATTGATTCGTCTACGGCCTCACAAGGACAGGCTCATTTAGGGGAGCCAACACGCTTCAAAGAAAAGTGCATTTTCATTAACTGGCCTCAAAGCAGTAATTACGAGTTCAGGAAACACAGTAAAAATTTATTTCTAACTATTTGGCAGCAAGAGGTTGAAGGTGGCGTGTGCGTGAGCGTGTGTGGGCGCGTGTGTATGCGTTTGCTTGCGTGTGACTGCGCGTGTGCCTAACATGTTGCATGTGTTTTAAATAAACCCAGCATCTTCCCCCCTAAAAGGAAGCAGAAGATACAACTGTAGGCTTTGAAATTTAATTTTTAGCAACAGGATGTGTTTTTAAATGGTGTTAATATATCAAAAGGAACATGTACAGTTAAAGACTTTAAAATCCTTGTCACAGTGATTACGAAGCAAACAAGGTGCCTTTATTTTTTTTAAGGATGGTGGTGTCTGAACACTGAAAACCAAATTTCAGCCAACGATCAAAAGCAGCCGCGGCGTCTCTGCCTGAGATGCAGCTGAACTTCGCTGCTCCCTGATCTGATTCACAGTTTATAATCAGTTATCACAGAACCATTAAAAGCCTATTAACTTGAATTCCCACAATTCCTTGAGGGCAAGGGCAAAGAGAGAGCAAAATAACTTTGAATGTAAATGTAACACAGCGTTCAAAAGGAGAGAATCTCTTTTAATTACGCCACCAAAGGAAAATGTCTTACGGATGCATCCACCCTAGCAGATGGCTGATGGAAGAATGCAGTATGAAGGCTTGGGACGCTCGGGATGTTATGAAAATGGTTTCTTTGGGAAGAGGCTGGAAATCGTGGGGAAGAGCCTCTGCCCATTCCAGACCTCTTTCTGGGAGGAGGAAGAGCAGATGACATGTTAAACTGTGCCCACTGCTGGGCAGCTTGGCTGGACACACACTGTACGCTGGCCGATCGAATCAGCCTGAAAAGAGCCGCAGCCTCATTCAGTGGAAGCAGAAGCCCAACAAATTTTTCAAGCCATTGTCATGTGAGAAATTTGATTTCGTGTTTTTCCACCCTCCAGTGCCTTTGCTGACATTTCCCCAAACAATGCTGTTATGTGCTGGGCAGTCAATAAGCCATCCTGAGACTTCAGATAAAACGGGGAGTTCTTATCTCACCGCAGATCAATTAGAGGCACCACGCTGTGGCGAGCGGTGTGAATACCAATGACAGAATCAGCCCCCAAATCGCTGAGCCCCCCTCGGCAAGTTACCCACCTCGGCGTGGCGACACTGGCTCCAAACAGTCCACAGGGACTCAGGCCTTGCCTCGCCTTTGGAAAGGGTGTTGGCATCACCGAGGAGGGAAGGCCACCATCTCCCACACTTGGCTCTGAAATAACGAGTTCTCCTCGATTCACCCTCACCGAAAATGAGTTCTTTCTGCCTGAATTACCCACATTCACTACCCGGCTTGGTCTCATTCCCACAATGGATGAAGCAAATGGCTCAATCCAGGGGGAGTGGGTTATTGACTAAGTGCTTAATTAGCCACACAAGCCTGATGAAGTCTTCCTCCCCCTGAAGCGAAACGAGGGTCCGCAGGACCATGCACTGGTTTGCTGTCCTCCGCCCCAGCCCCGGCCGAATAGATGGGGCAGCAGTCTAAATTTAGCATCAAGACATCCGCCCTGCGGCACGTTCACGGAGCCACGTGGAGAAACAGCGTGGGCCTCAGCGCTCTCCGGGGAAAACGTCCGCTTCCCGACTTCCACGTGAGGCACACTGAAGGTCGGCGTGCTGCCGTCGAGGAAGGTCCTGGGCTCCTGCAGGAAAACCTTCCGGGTAAATACGACGGAAGAACTCCTAGCCGCCTACTTTGGCTTCAGGTCTTTAAAAGCCTAGTAGGGCCTGTGACCATTGTCCAAGGGTTAGGCTGCAGTGGTTACCTGCAGGTACAAGGTCGAGTGTGCCCACGGGCGCCCTGAATCCACCGCCCTTCCTTAGAAGCACCGAGGGAGTACTGCACACCATATGGCCCTGGGGGTGGGGGCGGTGCGCCCCAGGGCCTCCTGGTTCTCCCTGTGCACGTGAATCACCAGCGAGCCTTGTTGAAGCACAGATTCTGATCCAGTGGGTCTGGGTAGGGGCCCGAGACCCTGCATTTCTAATAAGCTCCCACGTGATGCCCGGGCTCTGGTCCCAGGGCCACACTTGGAGTGGTGAGGCCCTGGCGGGAGGGTTTCTCACCTCCCAGCTCAAACATTAGAGGGTCATAGGTGAGAAGGACAGCTGAGAATCTGGTGACAAGTAAGTTAGAAGCCAGGCGTAGGGGGTGGGGGGCTGGAGGCCACAGGGAACAAGCCAGTCCTCCGTCCAGCAAAGGGATGTATCTAGACTGGCTTCAATGCCATGTCCTGCCTGGTTCCGCCATCAGGACATCGTTTGCTGAGCTAACGACCAGGGGACACCTGTGTCGAGAGACAAATGGCAAGACGCGATGCCGTGTGTGTTTCCTATGTGCCTTTTCAAGACACCCTGTGGGCAGAACTGTCCTGGAACAGAGAGAAGGAGCAAAAAGGGACAAATTGGTGGCCGCGCACATAATTAACTGAGTTGATGAACCTTGGGTCCCTGTACAGCTGGAGAAAGTGGGGCCTAAAGCCACAACACAGCCCAAGTCTGTCTTTTACAACTTGTCTTCTTATTATCTTTGCCGCAAGGCTCTTTTATGAGCTCACAGTCTCCTGCCCAGCTGATGAAATCTCCGCTCTGGCTTATAGTACAAATAAGAGGATAAGAGAGACTTTCTCAGGCTTACAGCTTTCTTCCTTGTTCAGGGACCCTCCCTCCTCCACCCCTCTCCCTGTGTGGGGTAGGAACGAACTTTCCATCACGTTCCAAGGCACTGTTTGTTTTCTCTTCGGCTGAAAAATAGGTATTTATTTTGCTCTTTTGCTTCACAGTTCTGGAGGCTGGCGCTTTCCATTTCGGTGCTGTCGGCTCTGAACCGCCCCGGCAACCACAGCTGCCTTTATTCCGTGTTTCCGCAGGACCGTCCCATTCGCACCGTGAGAGGACAAAAGTTGCCAGCTTTCCAGGGGGCAAAAACATGGAAACACAGAAGTCGGGGCAGGGATAAAAACCCCAACGAGTGGCAAGACAGGAGTCAGAACTAAGTACTCCCACCGACCTTTTTTGGAATTTAGGGAAAGAATAAACTCGATGCACCTGATGCATTGTAGGGTGAGTCATTTCGAAGGTGGTTTCCCCGAAGAAGCCAAAGCTGGCTGTTGGCTTTTTGTTGCTGTTGTGGCATTCTCCCCATGTCTCTGCCTGGCAACATTGGCCCAGCGGTCAAGGTCACAGAAAGCAAAGTGCCACGGACCACCTTCCACTCCTCCCCCAACCCCTTCTCCGATCTGAGCCACCCACCGTCACTTAGGATGGCTTCCTTTCCATTTGTTGGGTGAGCCAAGCTTCTCCCAAGAGCGAGGCTGTCCGTCTGCCTGGCACGTGCTCCTGTCTCCCCCTGGTTCCTGGCAGTGCGTGCGTGTACATTTCGTCACCACCTTCCTGTTCTCCTCGGGTGGGCTGAGGTCCCTCTGTCCCACGCTCTCAGAGCACCCCGTCTCTCTCACAATTATAACCAATTATTGGTGTAATGATGTCTGTCTTCCCCCAGGAGACTCAGCCTCACGGAGAGGGCGGCTGTCTTACCCCATTCTCCTGTGTCCAGGACAGTTGGCCCGGGGCCAGCGCTTCTGTGAGCGACCAGTTCTCCAAAGTATCAATCCACCACAAGCTTCTCTAGAAACGATTTGAAAAGTGGATAGCAATTTACGTTTCAGCGAGTTGTTACATCTGTCGTTACAATGATAGTGCCTCTTGTCCTTCGAATTTGGGCCCTTGTGCCTGTTAGCAGAGTCAGGAGATTTCATAAATATTATACTGAGTTTCTGTCTTCCAATTGTATAAACTTCCAAACTGGTCAAGTTACATTTCTTATATTTCGATTACTCTTGCTTGTCTTGATCCAGGAACTGTTTCTTGCATGGAAGGGAGAGGGAGGCAGTTAATTTTCCAGGTAGTTTACAACAAAGGCTAAAACCAAAACTGTGCTCCTCGTCACAGATGCCCGAGTACTTTTTCGGACAGCATGTTTGGTGCATCCGTGACAATTTCCATCAGTGCCATATGAGCTGTGAATCATAATAAAAAAAGTGCGACTGAGTCACCTCAACTGGGTTGCTATTTGCAGAAAGAATCCAGATAGCTTAGCTTGCAGGGCGAAATGAAAATGTGTTTTATAAATCGGGTGCCGAAGGGTTTCTCAGACGCTCAACAGTTGACATGCACACAGGTTGGCTTTCCCCATAGGCCAGTTAAGTTGTCCAGGGTGTGTGGCCGTGAATGGGAAGGTGAAACTTTCGTTCGGTGGAAGGACAGACGGAAGCACAGCTGTGTGTGCAGGGCCTGGGCTTTGGTGCAGGGAACCACAGGTAGGCGCATGCAGACCCGTGTGTGAAAACATTACTGCACAAAACTCATAATTCCACCACCTTCTGTCCTGCAAAAGACAGCGAGTGGTTAATTAAAACAAGAAATGGCGCCCTGTACTGAAAATGTATGGAAGAGATGGACACGCCCACCTTTCATAAAATCCTAATACTCGGCGTGGAAAGGATGTCAAAGCCAAAGCACACAACAGCTGTCATGTTAAAGATTCCACCGGGAGAAACAACTGGAGTGTTGTGGACAGTTCACTGAAAAGAAGTTGTGTTTAGTCAACAAGGTGGGGTGTCGGTCATTGGAAGTACTGGTGAACTCTCATTTGCTAGTTATAAGGAACTGGTTTTCTTGGTGACTGTGTGAAACCAGCACTGGCGCGTACTCACTGAGTGAATGCTCGGTGAATATCCGTTGCCGTCGCAGCCACCCTCAAGGGTCGCCCTGGGCCCCTGCATGCCACGCAGGGGACAGGCTTGACCCTCCGCTGGCCTCAGCCCCACGGGTCCGAGGGCACTGAGGTCTCCGGGACTTGTTTTCAGGATGATAGGTCACGGAGTTCAGCCCAGTAATCCCAACCTCTGAAAATAACCACATCGGGACCGAACAACCCCATCCCCAGCTGGGACTAAGAAACCCTAGCTGAAGAAAAATCAGATTTTATTTTTTCTGGACGAGTTTACTTGCTTCAGTTTTGATTGTGTTGGATAAATTTGTTAGAATTTTAAACAAGCATTTGCAAGGGGGAAATTGGAACCTATCTTAATCAGTGATCATATGCCTTGTTCAACAGCACATGAGACTAAATAGAGAGGAAATGCAAAAGATACTGAGAAATGAGATTTCGGTTCTAACGGACTTCCCGCTCCATCGGTGGAGACGAAGGGAATGTCCAGGAAACACTGTTGGGAACGACACTGCTTTTAGGTTTTTAAACTCTACGTCTTTGGCTCCTCCCCCCTTGTTACTTTACTTTCAGTTTCAGGGAGAAGCCCTGGGGGGCACCAGTCCTCCCTTTCTTTGTGCTATGCTGCCCAGCTTTGCTTCCACGGCAAGGCCACCAGAGTGGCCCGCAATGCCAACCGTCTGACCCCCGGCCTCCCAGAGCTCACGTGGAGAGGGCTCATGGCTAGGAGGTGGGCGCTGCTCTGTGCGGGTTAAAGAGAGGGACTGAAGAGCAATCCTCCTGCACTCACAGCCCAGCAACGTAACAGGACCAGGGAGGTGCAGCAGAATAAACCTTGTCTGACGCGGGCATTGAACTTGGCCTCAGTACCTCTGGCTGCTAGTTTGGGCTCTGCCATAAATTAGCTTCCTGAGACTCAGTTTCCTCATCTGTATGTAGAAATAATTACTAGCCCTTGCCTTGGTTTTGGCTGGTGTCCCAGCAGGAACCCAATGTCTCCCACCTCTCCCCAACTCTATGTTAGTAGCTTAAAATCCACCATGCTAGAAGTGTTTACACCACAGATATTGGCAAACACCACTACAAGTCAGACCTGCTTTTTTCCATAGAGAGCTGGTAGCTACCATTAACCAGCGCATCATGTTGACCTACCTCTGTCATTTCAGATCTCATTGGTACTTCCTGTTGGATGACCCAACTGAAGCTGAAGAGCAAGGGAACAGGTGGTGAGTCTTTGTCAGCCTGCCGAGTGCAGAGCAGGGTAGGGATGGGTGCAGAGTGAATGGGGGTTGGGGGCAGGGGGGCACACAAAGGGACATAAGCAGCACATCTCTCGGGGCCATTGTGCAAGTTATATAAAACAATGACTGTAAAAGTACTTAGTACACATCAAAGTCACTGCTCACAACAGGAAGTGCCGCGTGGCACCTGCAAGGAACCCTCCTTACAAGGAAACAGCCGAGCCAATGATGAGAGCCTGTCATCACCCAAGGGGCTGGGCTTGGTCCCATGTCATCCACTGGACACTGCGTTTCCCCTCATCTTCCTTCCTCCACCCTGCTGCCTGGAACACAGGTGCCACCTCTGGGGCAACGAGGATGACAGCTGCCTCCTGGGGCTGGCAGCATGGTGGCAGGTGAGAAGGTGCCTCATCTCTGAGGGTTTCTCAACTTTGGGCTTGATGGTAGCAAGAGGACTGCCCAGCTCAGGTACCACATCTGGTGGCCCACATCTCTGGCCATCAGGGCTGGCTAGAGGAGGTCCCCTGTTGCCAACCCAGCGATCCTTCTGAGAACACCCAGGTCAGTGATTAGGGAAGGAGGGGGACAAGGACACAGTTTCTCAGCAAGAGAGAGAAAGCTGTACAGAACCTCCTGTGGGTGGTTACTTTTATCCTCACACGGGACGGCCAAGAAGATTTTCAAGATACAGCAATTAAAGGAAAAGGAGAAAGAGAAGCAGGGAACACATCACTGAGTAAAAGTGAGGTGGGACTTGTGTGTCCAGGCTGGAGAGGGGGCCAGCTCTCAGGAGTGACCTCTGCCGCCTGGGGAGGGCCAGGTGGCCCTCGGGGAGGACTGATGGTTCTGGAGCTGTCCCATGACCTGGTGCCACGTCTGTTGGTTACCGCCCCTTGTTTTTTCACTTACAAATGCCAAAGGTTGTCATGGGAAATAAGTCAAACAGAAACACATGCCAGTGTTTAGTTTCCCACGGCACTTGGCGTGTCATAGTATCTGTGAACGTCCTTCCTGGTGGCCTGAGTGGCGTGCAGTGAGGTGAGCAAGCAGTGAGTGAGTCCCCCCGGCCCAGCGCGTCCGAGCTGGGATGCAGAGGTGACCGTGGAAGGGACGCGGAGGGAGGCTGAGGTCCTGGGCAGAGCAATGCCACCAGCGCAGACAAGGTCATCTCCAGCCCAGATTCAATTTACTTCTCGGATGGGGTAGATGGTTATCCTGGGAACATTCAACTCAAATAGCATTGATTCAAGGATTTAGAGGGTGATAAAACTTGCCCTTAACTCAAGACTGGCGCTCACCTGGCTGACCTGTGTGTGGGGTTCCTCGGCCGGGACGTGTTGGCTCTCTGCCTCATCACTGGAGAGAGCCGGCAGCAGGAACTCTCAGAGAGCTGAGAAGACCCATACCCCTGCTCCATTGTGATGGGTGGGCTTGCTTCTACGGCAACGGTGGGCACTCCCCAAAGTCTGTCCTGGTAGAGGACTGGGACGAGGAGTGGCTGCCAGATGTGGAGCTTACGAGGCAGCGGAGAGGAGACGGAGCCGACGCCAGCCACCCTCAGTTCCTGCAGAGAATGGCCAAAGGGAGACGCTTCAACCCACCTTTGGACAAGGACGGCATATGGGTGAGAACGATGGGGCCCCACCTTTCCTTTCTCAGGCCACATGGATGTGGTCAGGGTGCAGACCTGAGTCTGGATCCCACATCTGCTGCTGAACGGTGGCGTGACTTGGCAGATGGCTTCGCCCAGCCTCAGTCCCTGCATCTCCAAAGTGGGATCTCACTGCATTCTTGGCGGGGATTCAATGAAATGATGTGTGTGAAACACTCTGCACGCTGGCACCTTGTGAGTGTGTCCACCTGACACTAATCGCTCCCTGTGCCACATCTGTCCCCATAGCACCTACCTTCTGACATCTTATACAATGTATTATATCTTGTGTGGTATAGATATATATGTCTCCCCTCCTACAACACTAAGTTCATGGGAGCTTGGATCTTGTCTTTTTCACTCACTGATTGTATCTGAACTGCCTAGAATAGGATCCCGTGCACAGCAGGCTCTCAGAAAATATTTGTCAAAGGCATTAATACTTTACTAGAAACCTCTAAGCAAATCCCTGTTGACCCCGGATCTGATCCCCAGGAAACTGTGAAATGGGAAGAGCCCAGAAATGCATTGTTTTTCCATGTCAATCATTTGAAAACTTGATCTTCCAGCTTCGTGCTCATCCTCAGACCACTCTCTTACGATGTCATTTACGAAGCCCCATGGGATTGTCACTATTCTGCCATCTTTAGGAAACATTTGCTTTCCACCTAAGAGTGAAGTCCTGGTCTTGTCAGTGCATACAGACAGATATATATATATATATCTATATATATATATATATATATATCTATATATATCCTCTTTTATCTATACCCCGCTTCATTCCAGAAAGATTTAAAGTGTGGAAAAGCATCACAAGAAAATAGTAAAGTATAAGTAAAATAAAAATTCAGAACCCATTTAAGTATAGTTTAGAATAAGAGGCTGAGACAGAGAAAATATGTAACAACTATATTAAGGCCATATGGCCTGGGTGGTAGCATTTGGGCATCAGGTTCCACTCTGAGTTCCCTGGTAGCCAAAGTAAAATAGGAAATACCATAAGCTCCAACATGTTCATCAGCTAGGAAGAGAAAAGCATAGGTTTTCAGACTAAGTAGCTTTGCCTCTTTCTAAAATCTGCAATATCAGTTAGGGCCATGTTTGACTGAATATTATGAAAAGCTGACTACAGGGTCTTAACCCAATAGGGGTTTTTATTTCTCAAGTAAAAATAAATGCAGATGTTAGTGGTTCGGGGCTGATACCTATGTTCTAGGGAGTCATCCAAGGCCCAGGTTCTTCGCAGGGCTCTGTTCCGACATCCTTTGTTGTGGGGCTATTTGACTCCGGCTGGGGTATATGGAGAAGGTCAAAGGACAGCTGCGCAGAAGGCACCTGTCAGCCTAGTCTGTCTCTTTTTAGTGACTCGCCTCCTCCGAGGTGACCCTGTCTGTCATCACCTTCCTGCCTATCCTCTGGAGAGACTGGGTGCGTGGGTGGGTGATGGCGTGAAGTTTGTGTGGTGGTTTTATCACCCTTGAACCCCACTCCTCCTCTCCTGGAGACTTCTGCTTTCATCTCAGGGGGGGTCACATGACCAATTTAGCTGCAAAGGAGTCCGGTGAGGTATTTTTAACCAACCATATTGCCACCCCAACAAATTCAGGCTTCCGTGACAAGGCAGGAAATGAGAATGAATGTCTCACCTCCTACTACAATCCCCGGGGTGTGCCCGCACCTCCGCCTCAGCTGGAGAGAGTGTCTCCCAAAGCCTGACGTGAGCCTTTTGGGGGGGGGCCCTTTCTGCTGCCAGCACCCAAGAGCAAAGGAAGAGCTGCACGGATCCTGGAGGTTCCCAAAGTTGCTTGTGCACATGTTGGGAAAATTAAAGAAACTGTTGGCTTCAAGCTGGCCACAGCCCGCGTGGGAGGATAGTCATTGCTACCTTAGGAGTGACAGTCATTTTGCGGTTGACTTTGCTGGTGGTGACCTGGCTGTGCCAGATAGTCTTTTCCACACACTGTCACCTTCCTATTTAGTATTTCAGTCACTGAGTGACTAAATGCAGCAAAAATGTCACCACCGACTAGTCAGAAAGCTGTATTTCACGGTTACAATATCTAACAGAAGGGTTTATTTCATAGCTGTCATGGTATAGCCATTAAGTATATATTTTAAAAGAGTGAAATTAAAATGCTAGAGCCCTTTTTACAGCGATTTAGGCCATAGACTTGCAGAATACTAATGCACTCAAGTCAGCTGTCATTCAGGTGGTGAGAGGGACCATTCCGGATGCAGGAGCCGCGCCCCACACCTTCCAACGGGAGGGGTGACGCAGGCAGACTGGGAGCGGGAGTAGGGTTCTGAGCTCAGAGGCCCTCTGTATGGCTTATAGTTACTTAAAAATATTTATATTTAGCTGCTTAAAATATTAAGAAATATAATACAGGGTGAATGAGAAATATGAAGATTGACTTTGGAAAATGCCTAGGCTATATTCTTAAGTGAGAAAAGCAGATGCAAAATAGTGTGTGTCCCATGGCTCCCTCTTGTAAAGCTGTCTAAGCTGCCTCCTCAGGGACGGGCGTTTGTATCTGGTCCCGGGAGCTCTCTGTAGTCCATCTTGTTACCTGGGGTGGCAGGAAGCGGAAGGAGAAAGTAACCAGAAGGGACCATTACCTATAAAAGTACTTGTAACTTTCAGAAATCACATTGTAAACATGGTCCGATGTATGCAAACTTATGCACGTATATGAGTGTTCGTTCTGCAGGGTTTACGAACAAGATGGCCACTCAGGAGTCCAAGGGAAAAGGTGGTATGATTTTGGGGATTTTACTTCCTCGTGTTTTTCCTTAGTGCTTGAACGGATTCTTAAACCTGAGCATGTTTTACAACTCTAATCAGAAACAAACAGACTTGCCGTTGTGGGAAGCAGGACGATGTAATAGAGGCACTTAGTGAAGAAACATTTAACTGGTGGAAAAGAAAGTCTTCCTCCTTCCCTGACGCCTTCCTCCGAGGGGACCCTGTCTGTCCCTACCTCCTACCCGCCCTTCCGGAGCCTGGGCAACAGACGGGTTGTTCAGTGCCCTGGGTCCTCAGTTCTACTCTCCTGGCCCCCCAGGCAACCTTTTGAATGTGTTTAATGGGAATTCTTCTATTTGGATACGTTCTTGTAAACCATGTATTGTTTTGGGTATGTGTGGGGGCGGCTATACATTTACAGAACCGGTGGTAGTGTGTCGATCTCATTCTATTCCCGCTTTTTCCACTGAGGCCTGTGTTTAAAAGGCCTCCCCACTGCTGTGTGTCACCTGGCCTATTACTTCTCCCCACCGCTGAGGACACCCCACCAAGAATGCAACATAGACAATGTGACCTCCTCACCTTTTTACCTAAACACACACCGTATTTAGTGTGTATAACACGCATCCACGGTTTTGTGCACGTCATACACAGGATTATTATACCCGTGGTCTGTAACCGCTACACTCATGTACAATGCGCATCCTTATTTTTCCCTAAAATATTTGGGCAAGGAATGCACATTAAACACAGCAACATAACGGTAGTAACATACTAAACACACTCTGCGCAGACAGGAAGCCTAAGCCACTGGAAGAGACAGCTCTGTTGTGACTAGAGAAGGAGTGAGCGAGAATGGCAGTTGTCTGATGTCCCTATGATCCAAAAGCAGAGGCGGGGGGGGGCCTGCCTGCCGACCTGGCAGTTGCTTGGGGACCAGGGAGGGGACAGCCGAGGGCAAAGACGGCCACTGAGCTCTGTCTGGGTGCACGCATTTCCCTGCCAATCACACCTACCCTCTCGAGTGGGCGTTACTCCCCTTTTACAGAGACAGCGGGGCTCGGGAAAGCTGTCCCTCGCACGAGGCTCTCCTCGCAGGAGAGGGAGCTGGGCCTGGACTCGGGACTGGGGGTATAGCCTGTGACCAGCCACCACGTTGTGCCTCCTTCCTTTGTGGGAACTCTCACCAGGGGCGGGGGCCTTGTCTTCGGTTTGTATTTCAGTTTCCCCTCTCAGTCCTCTCCTAGAGGCCCTACTTCAAAGCCCACCTTGCTGGGGTGGCTCTTAAGAGGTGCTAGTAAAATAAAAGTGGAATAAGCTGTGGCATCACCCCCCGCCCCCACTTCAGGAATGAAGGGCTCCTCCCAGTGGCTCGGGGTGGCTCTCTGTGGTCAGTCCGCCCCGAACAGAGCTGCCTCCCCAAGTTGCCCCCTCTTCCTGGGGCAGCCCACATCCAGTGACTGGTGGCTGAGGGCGCACAAAGGCCCAGGCCTCGCTCCCCACCTCAGGACAACTCTGAGAGACCACCGTGTCCAGAGCTCTGTGTGGGGCCGCTGGAGGCCTTTGCCGGGACCACCCCCCCGCCTAGGCCTGCTTGCTTCCCTCCCGCTCTCCCCAATCATCGTCCCACTATTTACCACCCTCCACTCTCAGTGGAGAGTCACCTGGGACCCTTCGCTCCTGGGACCCTTCGCTCCTCGGCCTCCCTGTGTCTTAGGGCCCACCCCAAACCTGCGGGAGGCTGGCTCGCCCCTGTGAACGTGGGCTGGATCTTTGTTCCTGAGCACAGGGCACACCCTGACCAGAGAGAAGGTCTCAAGTAACACATCTCTGTCTTCCTGGAGCTCATTGGCTCACTCCTGCAGGGCCACACCCTGCCCACCAGGCCGCCGAACTCTCTCCAGACTCCAGCACAGCAGGGGTGGCCCCGGTAACTTGAAACAACTGGCAGTGATGGCCTTGGGCCATGACAATATTTTGTGCCTTGGAAAGAATCCTTAGAAATTATGCCATTCCCATCGCAGGCCAGAAGCGCCCAAATTGCATTTTAATCACTTTGTAGAGGAAGCCCTGGTGCCTGGCCTGGAGATTCGGATGCGCCTGGTTTTAATCAAGGCGGGTGCTGTTTCCTAGTTCCCTCACATCGGATTGCCGCAGAAGACACCGGAATCCATCACCAGGGCCATGCTAAAAGAGCCCCGCAGCCCACGTGTCTCTCGGCAACTGGAAGGGAAGCTACCACCAATCTACAAAGTCCGGGAGAAGGTGAGTGCAGAGCACTGGCCCCAAGCTCCCAGGCTCCCAGGCTCCCATGCCCCCGGCCCTCCAAGGGGGCGGCCCCAGAGCTCTTGGGGGACCAGGTAATTCTTCCTTGGAAGGAACTGCTCACCTGCCATCCCCGGACTCCTCAGCGCTGGTAGCATCCTGCCCGATCCCCTGACCACTGTGACACCTCAGACGCTCTCTCTCCGAGGGGCTACCGCCTGTCCAGGCAGCCCAGTTAGGCTCGTCTGTGGACAAGGAGCAACCCCGTTGGTTACAACTCCCAGTCGAGGAGCATCGTGCCTGTGCTGCTCCCCGGCCAGTTCCTGTGCAGCTTCAGGGGCCTGGCCTGGCCTGCAGGAGAGGCCGCACCAACCTCGCACTTCGCCGACTCACCGGCCTCCAGGCCCAGAGGGTCTCAAAATTCCTCTCCCGCTCGCAGCTCCAGGAGCCTGTAAACTTTTCCTTCTTTACCTCCAAAGAAGGCGTCCGAAAGAACATTGTTTTGATGCTTAGCCAGAAAGGCTGAGTCTCAAAGCCTTGAGCTGATTGCGCACACCTGTGCCCTCACCCGCCTGCGCCCTTTGCTCCATCCCCCGGGGACGAGTTTAATTCTCACTTAACGGCCACTGTGCCCCACCCGTCTTCCTGCCACGCCACCGTGGGCCGGTTCTGAAAGTGGGCTGGGGTTCTGGGGGTGGGGGGGCGCCTCTCATCTGTCCCTTCGCTCTTTCCCAGCAAGCAGCCCACAACAATTTCCCTTTCTCTGTCCACGACAATCGGCACAGCTTTCAGAACTCGGGACTCTACCTTGACTCCGTGAGTATGTCTCCCTGAGTTACTAATAAAATGGGGGCGGCCACATCAGGGCTCCTGATTTCCTGAGATGTGTTGAGGACAAAGGACTGACCTCAAAATTGGAACAAGGTCCACATTAAAGCCTGATACTAGGTTACAAAAACAAACAAACAAACAAAAATGCATGAAGCTTTCCAAGTTCTACATAGCTTTCAAAGTCTGCACCAGCTTCGGACGGTTCCGTGCACTTCCTATGTATAAGCTGTCTCACGAGTGAGCTTCCTTGGGAAGATGTCACGGGAAAGGGGGATTGCTTACGTGTGTCTCTGCTTAACAGAGCCAGGACCCACAAGGAGGGGTCCAAGGGATGGGGCACTTACGTACGTAAAGGACTTCCTAATAACTAGAGGCGTCTTTTCTCTGGAGCTGGTCAGTTTCCGTCACTGGAGAAAATAAAGTCTGATCACACCTGTTAGTGGCGGTTCCGTGTAGCTCTGTGCAATGCTCCACGGAACCCCCCTGCCCCCACTTCAGGAATGAAGGGCTCCTCCTAGTGGCTCAGGGTGGCCCTCTGTGGTCAGTCCACCCCGACGAGAGCTGCCTCCCCAGGCTGCCCCCTCTTCCCGGGGCAGCCCACATCCAGTGAGTGGTGCTTGAGGGTGCACAAAGGCCCAGGCCCACCTCAGGACAACTCTGAAAGACCACCGTGTCCAGAGCTCTGTGTGTGGCTGGTGGAGGCCTTTGGCAATGGAAATACGCCTGTTGCCATGCAGAATGCGCACCCATAGTTTTGTGCGCACTATACACGGGATTATGATATCGTTATTATTAAACGTGGGCAAAAAAGTACACATTTACACAGCAAAATATGGTATATTACAAGCCATACCTGGAACTTAAATTTTTTTTAGTAACCACATTTAGTAAAAAAGAAACAGATAAATTAATTTTTATATATTTTATTTAATCCAATAATTCTCCAAATCATCATTTCGACATGTAATCAATGAAAAATTATGAATGAGATATCTTATATTTCCCAAGCTAAGTCTTTAAATCAGCTTGTATTTTAACCCTCACGGTACCTCTGAGTTTGGAATACCCACATTTCGGGTGCTTAATAGTACACGTGGCTAGGGGCGTTCAAGCAGGGCAGCTCACATGTCTTAGGTAGAGGGTTGTGCCAGGTCACCTCTGAGAATCCTTACAAAACCCACTGTTTATGAAGCATATGCCATATGCCCTTACCACTCATTATCTCATTTATTCCTCACAGCAGCCTTGTCAGTTAATTACTCTTCTCATCCCCAATTTGGAGATGAGGCAGCTGAGAACAACTGAAGTTAAACAATTTGTTTTTTCTTTTTTTAATTTCTTTTTGTTTTGTTTTTTAACTTTTCTCTTTTTTTCCTTTCTTTATTTTTCGAAGTTAAACAATTTTACCAAAGTTACCATGTCCTCTCGGATACAATAACTAAATTACACTGAAGTGGTTTAACCCAAAACATCCGGTTTGCCTCTGCAGCGCGTTGAGCACGGAGCCGGAATATCCACTCCGCCTCCTTCTCTACACGGAATGTTTAAAATCATTTTTTAAGCTTCCGAACTAATAGGTCCCTCAAAAGTTTTCCATAATACAGAATTATATAAAATTAAAAAGGAAATTTGCACCCTGTTTTTCCTCCTCAAAATCTCACTTTGGGGATTCACTGATAATGTTTTTGTGAGTAAAGTTTGAGAGTTTTGCAATTCACATAAGTGTGCGTCTTTTTAATGGTGTAAACAGGATGGAACCTCATATATTTTATGAGAAGTGCACTAGCTTCACGGAAAGCACTGGGAGCTTTCCAGATTTCTCTACCTTCTGGGATAGTTTATGTCATGTGAGGATTTTCAGTTTAATGAAGGTTAGACAGGGTTTCCCATAAAACTTCTTGGGCTTGATATCCTTTTTAGGGTAAGTTTTTTTTTTTTCTTACTACTGTTTAGATTTCTTCCTCGATTATTAATCTATTTAAGCTTTCCATCTATTCTTGAGTAGATTTTGCTATGTGTTTACCTAAAATTACCTATTTCATTTCAAACTTATTGGTATAATATTTTTAAAAATACTCTTAATTTGCTGTTTTTAAAATCTTTTTTTCAATGGAAAGTTTAGTTCATATATTTGCAACTGTTTTTGCTAATGCATTTTCTAGAACTATGAATGTGCCTCAGATCGTCACTTCTACAACCCAAATATTCTTCTAACTAGGGTGTCACTATTATTTGCTTCCAAATAGTCTATTATTTAACTTTTTATTTCTTTTTTAACTAAACATTTTAAATGTTTTATATGGTTAGAATTTTTAAAGGGCATCCTTTTGCTGCAAATACCTAGTTGCATGTGTTATAGTGAGTTTTCATAAAATATAACCTGTGATTTCTATTTTTTTTAATTATAAAGATTATCTCTGTTGCCCTAGCTGGTGTGGCTCAGTGGATGGATCGTTGGCCTATGAACTGAAAGGTCACGGGTTTAATTCTGGGTCAGGGCACATGCCTGGATTGCGGGCCAGGTCCCCAACAGCGGGTGTACAGGAGGCAAGCACATTGATGTTTCCTCTCCCTCTCTCCCTCTCTCCCCTCTCTCTAAAAAATGAATGAATAAAATCTTTTTAAAAAAGAAAAAAGATTATCCTTGTTATCTTGCAGATGATTCATTTTAACATGTGTTTCATTGGTATTAAGAAAGAATATATCTTCTCCATCCGTTGGAAACCAAGTTCTTTATATTAGTTCAGGATTAGCAATTATGTTATTCAAATCCTTCATATGCTTTTCTTAATATTTGTCCTGATCTGTCAATTTCTCCTTCCATGATTATTCCTGAGTTTCGAAATTTTTTTGCCTTATATGGTTTAATACCATATATTTTTGCATAAAAATTCATTGTTTTATTTTCTTGGTGGCTTTTGTTATTTATCAACATCAGGGATCCCTCTTTACATGCTTGAATGCATCGAGTCATGAACTCTGTGTCTTGATATTAGCATTGCCACAGTTACTCTCTTTTTACTAGAATTCGCTCCTTATATCATGGTCCATTTCTTTGTCTTTGAGCGTTGTGGCCATGTTGTTTTATTCTGTTTTTAATTATAAATAGAATAGACCATAGCCTTTTAAAATCTAGGCATCATTATTTCTTTAAATGAAAATTTAACCCATTCACATTATTATGATCATTTGTTTGGGGTTTCTTTTTTCCATCTCATTTTATGCTTCCTGCTTATCATGTTTGCACGCTGTCCCCTGCTCCGTTCCCGCCAACTTTGCTAGACTGAATTTATTTGCTCCCTCGGACTTCTGTTATATTCTACTGGTGGTTACCCTTAAGTATAAATGTTTGAGAAATGTGTTAACACGGTATTACCCTATGAATATGAAAATTAACATCTGTAGCTTTTCCCCAGAAATAAGGCAAGTCCTTCAGAGTATTATTCGTGTCACCCCCCTTTCTAAGGGTTCCCGCATTGGTGACTCAGGCTGTGGTCTCCCGGCTCATGGGGGTACCATTCTCCTGGGATAAAGTGAAGTGGCCCTGACTTGTTCCAGACTGGTCTCTCCCTCTCTCTCTCTCTCTCTCTCCATTTTCTCCCCCTCTCTCCCTCCCTCCCTCCCTTCCTTCCTTCCGGTGGGTTCTTAAGTTTTCAGAGTATCTCACAGTCGCATCGTCGGCAAGTACAGTGTTTAGACTCCCAAGCTTTACTTGTTACTTACCTCGTGGCTCTTCCCCGCTGTTCACTTTATACCTTCCTTTGATTTTTTTTTTTATTTTTCTGGAGTATCTGCAAGTAATTTTGGGAGGGAAGGTGCCTGGACAGTGTGCCTGGGACCTTCTCTTTGTCCCTCCAGAGCCCCCCACCCCTTTCTGCTGTGGCCCCTGGACGGTCTGTGAGGCCCGTATTCCTCCTCAGGCCCCGTGGACCCAGAGCCGCTACTGAGCTGTTTCTGGGGATTCCCACACACACGGGTGAACAGTCCTTTTATGAAACTCTTCTTAAATGACACTATTTGGGTGTGCCATCTGCTACTCTGAGTGACACCCTAGGAAAAGGTGACCTCACTTTACTCCTGTAATCTAATATCTATTTCCTTCTAGTCTTTTGTCTAAGAGCAGTGTTTTCTTATTCTTTCTCACCTGGTTACGATCAACTCAAAAGCACCATTTTGAATCCATGGAAATTCCTAGCATCACGTGCAAGGTGCTGAGGCTTAACGAGGAGGCCGGTGGGCAGGGCCCACGGGTGCTGCTTTCTCCTCGGAGCCTCTGGCGTGAGAAAGAGCCCAGCCTCTTCGGGCTTCTCAGAGAGAGCATCGCCTGCCCCACCGAAAGCTGGGGGGCACTCTGGGCCACTGCCTGGGTGCGGAGAGCCTACCTGGGGCCCCCGGGGGTCCAGGCTGGTTCGTAGGCTGTTTCCTTCTGTTGACTCACTGGTTCTACCCTCTGCATCCCGGGAAGTCCGGTTCCCTGGTGGGACTGCAGGGCTTTGAGAACAACAGCAAAACACCAGCGTGTTTTGAGGGCTGATTTATAAGCTTCAACAGGTTGGTAAAGGATACCTCTTGTAATGGTTGTTATATTGTGCATTTAAACATAGGACGTCGGCCCTGGCTGGGGAGCTCAGTTGGTTGAAGTGTTGTCCCAATATGCCAAGGTTGCGGGTTCGATCCCCAGTCAGGGCACATATAAGAATCAACCACTGAATGCATACATATGAGTGGAACAACAAACTGATGTTTCTTTTTCTCCCTTCCTCTCTCTCACATCAATTAATAAAATTTATTTTTAAGTATAAACATAGGATGTCCTGTAGCTAGTTTCACTGAACACCCCAGAACTGTGTGACCTTGACTGTTTTCCCCCTAATCTTCTTGATTCTTCCCCAGGGCCTGGGACGTAGGAAGATCTCCCCAGAAAAAAGCCAACATGTTTCAAGAAATTTCAATCTTTGGGCGTGTGACTATGTTCCATCTTGTCTTGATGGCTTTTCAAATTACCAAATATCATATGTCTATCATGAAGCTGTGGTGGTCCCAATTTTCAGACACTTTCCAAGACATTATAATGAGATATGGAGCACTTTCAGGTTTATTCCTGAGCGAAGCTATGCAGAGTTTTTGAAAAAGAACCCAAAAGTAAGGTTCACTATTGACAAAAAGGCGGATTCTTCACTGGAGCCCTAATCCTTCCAGAAGATTCTTGATGAGTTTTGTGATACTGGTGTTTGCTGGGACATCCTGATGCAGCACTGCCATTTAATATAAGGTTTGTTTGCAGTTAGAGATTGCATGCGCCTTAAGGCCAAGGCGAATTTTCTTGTAGTGATAACATGGAAAACCCATAAAGGCAACAGGTTACATTACCACACCCAATCTTTAAGGGGTTTTTAAATTATTTTTAATTAGGTTGAGAAACATTCAAGTCCTTATAAAATAAAAGTACATGGTTGTATTGTAAATGAATTTAGTGAATTTTAACATTAACTCTTGGGGGAGTTTTAAAAATTACCCAATCAACATATGGTTATATTTTTACTTTGAAATTTCAAACAATACTGAAAAAGCAGGTGCTCCCCTCAATTTTACCACATCGCCAGCCCCTGTCCTGTCCTCATAAGCTGTTAAACCATTCGTTTTTATTCTGTGCGTTTACACAGATGCATGTAACGACATAAAAATTGAACCACGAACTGTCATACGGCACGGAGCATTCTATAACATTCTTTTGATATTTAACAATGCATCTTGGAGTTTTCATGGTGTCAGTGTGAACAGGCTGATTTGCTTTTTAAAGTGCCGCACTGTATTCCCTAATACAAGGTGCCATCATTTAAAAAATTACCGTCTTATTGTGGAGAGTTTGAATTGTTTCTAATTTTTGGCCGTCAGACCTGACGCTACGTGAACATGCTTGATCAAACTCTTTGAGTGCGTGTTTCCGTGGGACCCTGGAGTAAGCCCCGATCATCTGCCTCATTGGTGCTGGTTCGGGCCCTATGTACAGCTGAAGTTTTAATAAATACTCCCAACTTTCCCTAGGAAAAGACCAGACCAATTAAACACCCACCAACAGGATCTGAGCATTTCTGTTTCTCCTACCTCAAGTAGTCTTTTAGATATTTAAGGATAGATACTTAAGGAAAAAAAAAAGTTATTTGGTTGTTTTTTTATTTTGCATTTCTCTGTGTTAGTGAAATTGGACATCTGAGTATTTTCCCGTTTGGTGGCTATTTATAGCTCCCTCTGTAAACTGGCACCATCATTCTATCCCCAAAGTTTCTTGTTCACATTTGCATATTTTTCTGATAGACGAATTTTAGAGTGAGCTTATCAAGTAAATCCATTGTCCATTTCATAGGAACTTTTCAGAATTTAGATGTTGATTTATGGGAGAATTGACATCTTCATGCTATGGTGTAGTTCTCCATTTATATAAATCTCACCTTATGTTCTTCAGTAAAGTTTTGTAATTTTCTTCACATAGTCCCGACATGTTGCTTTTCTATGTTTATTTCTGCATGTTTTGAACTTTTGTGGCTGATTTGAATGTTATTTTTTTAAGTTATGCTTTTAGGTTGATTTTTGCCTGATGTGTAAAAAAGCTATTGATTTCTGTATACAAATCTTGTATTTTTCACCTGACTACACTTCTAATAAATAAACAAGTAATCCATTAAAAATAGAGTTGTGATCATTTTTCAGGTGATTTTCTCAGATTTTCTCTGTGGATGATTGTCTTTGCAAAGGTGAGAACCTACATCATTTCCCTCACGTCCGCGTCCTCACACCCAGGGTTCCGTGGCGGGAGCGCCACCCGCAGTAAGTTCCCTGAAGAGCGTGATCTTGGCCCCCCAACGTGCAGGGACAGCATCTCCAGCTGCGTTTCCTTCCTTCCTTTCCTTCTTCCGGGGCGTCCTCACAAGCCCGCACTTCCTGAGCCTCTTCCTCGTCTCCCCTTTCTCTACACAAACACCAGCAATGTCCAGCAAGAATGATCCAAATTCCACTTACTGGAGGGCAAATATTAAAAATTACCAAAAAGGGATACAGAACCGACCCTGAAATTCAGTGAAGAAGAGACCTGTGGTTGGGGGAAGACATCCCATCTCCTACAGTTCGGGAATAAAGAGTAGTGGGGCGGGCTATAGTTACCATTTATAGAAAGACAAATAAGGTAACTGGCCCTTAAAACCAGTCTTTTTTCACTTAATTGTTTCCTACATAAAAAATAAACAACACCGATCAATGACTTCACAGTTTCCAATCCAGTGAACCAAGAACAAAGGGATGCAGCCTGTTAATGGAGGGGTGGTCTTGGGGGCTCTGGGGTTGACGCCCCAAATACAATAACCCAGTTCCCAAAACGAAAGTCTTTAATAACTTGGCACGGTGTCAATGACTTGCTGCTGTTGGTCCTTTGTTTTAGTGTGTTCTCGTGAACAGAGGAATAAACAGCCAGTTAAAGAAACCTGGGCTTACTAATCAATTACATGCAGGTGTTTATAGATTTCTTCTGTTCTACTGAATTAGACTTGGACTTGAGCCATCCTAGAAATGACTTACATACTGAAAGAAAGGCTAATGGCTTAGTAATAACGGTTCTGAATGATGCTGCCTGGTGTCCACCCTAGAACAATAGCAGGAAGCTTCGGGTACTTCCTGTGAATGTAACAGGCGGGTACATAGCCGCTGAGTTTCTATATACCCAAAATCAGACCTAAAGGTTCTTAGACATGACACTTAAAAGAACTGATGATTTTTAAAAATATATAACCCATTCTTAAGTGCTCCCTATTTTCAGGTAGAGAAGCACATTCTCTATTGGTCTGTTTTGACATTTATGACTAATTTTAAAGATGGTCCTCTCTTCGCTTTGCCCATTTTGTGACTGTCTTTGGCCACAGCCATCTCTGCAGTGGTGGCCGCCAGATTCAGAAGTGGGCACCGTGTTTCTCCTCCCGTGACCGATACAACAGCCGTTCCAAGAACAATATCCATGTTTCAGGTAAGCGGTCAACTGCGACCCCAACCAAAGTTCAGACCACATCGCTCCTGGGCCACACGGGTCAGGGAGTAGGGGCGCTTCACTCCAACCGATTGTTTTTAACCTGCCCAACTGGTACCAGCGTGAGGACCCCTGGTATAGAGGGGAGATGGGTGTGGAGGAGGAAGGGCTTGAAATGATAAGCTAAGTATACGTTTCCCATGTGTTCGGCTGAGTTTGGGAAAGAATCCATGCTGTTGTGGTAACACCCTAAGAACCATAAAACTAGCAGGAAGAGTCAATTTCCTCCCGCGCGCTCTTTGCTGCCACGTACAACCTTTGGTCCTAGTGTGCTGTCTCGAGCCAGTGACTGGGAAAGACGCCCCTGCATCTTGGTTCTGGGCCCTTTTTCCGGGTGGAATGCAGCTGGCACTTCCAAACACGCAGGACAGTCGCTGCCTGAATCCTGGGGCTGCGCGGGGGACGCGGGACGCGCTGCGTGAGCGTGAAGTGCTTGTGTGCTGCCTTTATAAGCACCCATCAAAACAAGTGAAAACATCTCGTGTAACAGAGTACTTCAAGTAAACACACTACAGATATACCAAAACAGTCCCCCCAAATATGAAACAACAAATCAACCCCCTGTCAGAGCCTGACTCACTGAACAAGCCCAATGAACAAAACTGTAACTCACGTGCTTGACTGCGGCTCTGTGAAACGGCTGAATCTGTTAGGTGTGGTGTGCGACTTCTGTGCAGAGGAACTGAAATAACCTCAAACGCTTTTTTCTTGCTCCCAGCCAAAATCACACAGTTTTGCAACTCCCCAGACTGGGGAATACAGGCACACGAGCCCATTTTCTTCCCTTCTTTCTCTCCGCCATCTGCGTGCGAGCCAGCCTCACCGTGTTCAGACCCAAGAGCCACTGTTCCTACTTGGCCAGGGTGCTAAAGTACAGAGCGCAGGCAGGGCAGACTCTCTGGACGTCTTTGACAATCCAATATGGAGTCACTGTCAGCCATGACAGTTATGTCAAGAGCTATGTCAAGTCTGAGGTAATGGGGTATAACAGGGATCCCTTAGGAAGGGCCTAGAATGCCCAAAACCACAAGCCTGGACACTCAGAGAAGGACTCCCTCTGGACACCAATACGTGCGGGGCCCCTGCCCCTGGCGGGCTGTAAGAACTCAGAGCCCTGACCACTGAGCATTTGAGCCTGGCTGTACAATGGGTCATGCTTGCAGTCCTGCCGGACTTCCATTCCGCCAGACACGTGCCACCACTGCAGCCGCCTGGCTTGAGACCGACACCCGCCTCTCCACCTACAGACGCTGCCAGTGACCCAAACTTCACGCCAGACGCCCACTCTGCTCGCTTCTTCGGCGTACGCTCCCCTTCTCTGTGTGCATCTGGCACATGACTCAATTAGCTTATTGGGAGGTCTCCCCTAACAGACCTGGTGTCGTAGAAAGACACAAACGTGTGTGAGTGGCTCCTTCCGGCGATGCTTCCTGGCTCACAGCAGCCAGTGTGGCTGCAGCATGGGCTGCGGACTCCCTAGTGCCCAGCAGAAAGAGCAACGCTGCTGTTACCCCATGTTCCCTACAGCTGCTGGCAGGGCCCTAAGTGGCCACAGCAGACCCTAAGGACCCAAGAACACGTTGCTATTCCTCAGGCCCGAAAGAGAAACACTGAAACTGTCTTAGATACTCTCCTGTGGTTTATCACCTTCGTCGATGAGTCCGTGACTGTTATCAACCACGGGTGGCGTGTCCACGCCTCCTCTGACAAACGCCGTTGTGGTTCCCCACAAGGGTCGGGAAGTCTCAACATAACCCCACGGGAGAGATCTCATTGTGCCTTCAAAGCGTGCTTTGTGTTGAAACCGACACCTAGCACGTGTGATATTGTAGAATGTAAAGGAAGGAGCTGACCCTGCCAGTTCTCGGCCACCTCAGAGGCTGTGTCCATCGGGGTGGTCTTGGTGAGAGCGGGTATGTTTGCCTGAGTCTGGGCTGATTTTGGCTCATTGCTAACACAGCCCTGCCCCCACCCCTGCTTTGCACTCCCTTTGCCAAATTTCTCCCTTCTGCTTGGTCCTGCCTGTGTAGGCGCATTCTCATGGGTACCAATACGTGTAAGCGTCAGGCATGCCCAGATGCCTCGGGGACCTACCCGTCACTCAGTGGCTATCTTCATACCACTGCTCTGGATGTTGGGGTACAGGGGGGCAGCAGGCCCACCTCTGCCCCAAGTGCATGAAATCTGCACTGTCAGAGGAGGAGAGGCAGTGCCCGGCCTCTACCACGGTGTCGAGCCAAGAATGCCGATTAAGTGTGGATCGAGCCACAATGCCTTGAAAGGTCATAATTATAATTTTATTAAGCTGTGATCGGGGAGATAAATGTCATAGGAATATGTTTAATATTGGATACAGATTATATTGCAGAACAATTATGAATTTGCGTCTCTTCCGTACATTAAAATTTGGATACGTGTAAGGGCAGAAGCTGAGTCTAATTTTTTATCTGCTGGGTGAGGGATTGATGTTAATTCTTTCTCTACTAAAGGAACTAGAAAAACAAACTATTTACTAAAGCACTAAATACATTTTGATTACGTACGGATATAAGCAGTTATTTTGGCTCATTACTCACTGAAAATCGTCCCTGTAGGAAAAACAAGGAGACGGCTGTCACGAGAAGGCCTTAGGCCAGGTTCCTGAGGCTGGCTGCACACCCAGCCACATCCTGGGGTGCCTTGAGCTATGCCAAGGCCTGGGTCCATCACCCCCCATCAGCCATGTCTCCACGGGGGGACCCAGTTTTGGTATTTTTTCAAACATCTCGGGTGATTTTGGAGTCAGGCTGGGTGGAGAACTGCTGGGGGTGGGGGGTACAACAAAAAGCACTGTTAATGCCCCAGAGTTTGGGAGAAGCTAGGAGGGGCGGAGGATGAGAGGAACACACCCGGAGAGGCCTAGACTGACCTGGGAAGGGCGGGGCGGGGCGGGGCGTGCGTGGGAGTGGGGCGGGGCTGCGAAGGTAGGATGCAAAGGAGCACATTCATAGAACTGGAGCGCAGGCTTTAGACAAGTCACGTTTGTGACCTTATATGAACTTGTACAAAGGTATCAAATAATCTCATAGGGTTATCCAGTCATGAATCATCTTTATAAAACAGTTGTGCAAACACAACGCGCAAGTATTTGGAGTGTCCTAGAAATTCGGGCTGCCTGGTCACCAAAGAGAGAGGTTGGAGAGCTCTGTGGGGCTGGGGTCTGGTCAGGCTGCAATGGAGTCCTGGCCCCCAAAACTCACCATTGATGAAGGAGGAGGTCTGGCTGGTGTGCATAACAATGGGGGGCTGGTGGCGGGAGCACAGGAGAGAATAGGCCCTGAGGGCATGAGGGGACGCTGTGATGTTGTCAGCTTCTCAGGCCTAGACAATGGCAGTGTCTGGGGACAGTAGAAGACTGTGCACAGCCCCCTGTCTACCATACATCCACACTGCAGCACGCAACACCTGCCTGGCATACCGAGCACCGTTGAAAGGGACCGACAAAGGAACATTCTGGAACATCTTCCCCATGGACAGTTGTGAAGGCCGGTCCTAGCTTACTGGGTGAGAGCCAGCTTTGGACCCAGCTCACTTATTCATCAGCTTCATGGCCGGGGACAAGTGACCTCCAAGTCTCGGTTTCCACCTCCTTGTACTGGGGCTAATCAGAGAACCCACGTCCTAGGACTAAGGTTCACGTGAGAAGATGCATCCAAAGTATTTGTCAAAGTGCTAGGTGCAGGGCAAGAGCTCTGCATGATTTCTAGCAACCGGGAAGTCCCAGCACCAGTCAACGAGGCCCACAGGGCGACCCTCTGGGTCCCTTCTCCTGAAACAGGGAGCAGTGGGCTGCAGCCTCCTTCTTGTCAAGATTCTTTGCCATTGAATCGTCATGAAGTCGGGTCCCTCGTTACAACTCTCTCACACCCACAGTGGATCGGAGTAGCTCCTAGAGAACGGAGGACACTGGGTTGGCAGTGCATCTCATGTGGCCTGACCCCGCACTGCCCTGCTTTGGGAAGACCTGGCCATTCCACCCCGGCCCTCAGCTGTAAGTACCATTTCTTCCTCCTCTTCGGAGCTTCCTCACAGCCCCGAGCCCCCTGGGATGGTCAGTATCTGCTGCCTGTCCTTCCCAGGATAAAGGTGCCCGGGGACAGGGCTCCTCCCCACGCCGCCCCCTTTGCCTCGTCACAGTGCTAGTTCTCCATGGGCCCCTCACCAACTGAAAGGACGGTAGAGTGTTTCAAAACAGCTAACCACTCAAACCAGTGTGTGCAGGCCTGGGCGCTTTTGAGATGTCCTGCTTTTTCACAAAATAGACGTTTTCCATTCTGGAAGTGGGAAGATCATTTGCGATTTTTACAAAGTCGCAGCCAGTGAGTGAAGACGGGGCCACAGAGATGACATTTTTCTGAGGCCACCTTTGTGGGAAAGAACTCTCCAATTTTTCTCCTCTAAAGGTAGAGTCTCTTTAGTTATTTATTGAAGAGCCATGGTCCCAGGTAGAGAAGACAGTTTCTGCTGCGGACTAAGTACATGAAGAGTTGGAGCTCATGAGGAAATGAGCCCAAAGCAAAAACTGCTTCCCCCCAGGAACTCCGGTCATGACGAACAATGCCAGCGGGCTCACAGAGCCAGTACAACGTGGCCCCTCAGGTGTCACAAAGCCTGCGGAGGCCAGCGGGTGTCGGGCCACCTCCCCTGCCCAGTGTCAGACAGTGTGAGCCGGCGGCTTGGCCTCCATGGACTCTGCACATCTGTACTGAAGCCCCCAGCTGCTCAAGTGCTACCAAGGTTTATCAGATTCGCAAAATGTTAAAAAGTCACATAAGTAACAAGCACCCTTTATCCTTTCCTTAAATGACTGTACAAGGATCAGTTCGTTGCTTTAAACATTTGGACGGGGGGAAGAAAACCCATTTAGAGTAATCTTTTTTAAACCAAAGAAATTAAAGGTGCCTGATGCCCAAGGAGCGGGTGAGCACTGAGCGTCCCCCTAAAGCGCAGCCCTGCCCCCCACCCCGCCCACCGACCACTAATTGCCTTTGTTCACCACGTCTGCTTCCACGAAGCCTAGAACTGCGTCCATTTATGGGAAAGCCAAAGACCAATAAATAAAAAGTTTAATTTCCTGATTCCCTGAAGTCGACGGGGCTTAGAAAATACCAATCCTCCCAACAATGGTCTTTCAAAAAAATCCTGTGAGCAGCACCTCGCATCAAATTTCATTGCTCATAAAAAAGAATCAGATAATGTTAAGTGAAAAAAGAAGCAAGATACAAAGTACACTGTGTTTACAACTAAAACACCGCTTCGAGGAGGCCAGGAGCGTCCAATTGGTATCAGGGCTTTGCTGGGGGGGCAGGATTCAGGGGGTCATTTCCTGGTTTTCTAAACCCTCTGCCGCTATTGGTTTTACTACAACAACAACAACAACAACAACGGAAAAACTAAACAGTGATTGGCAAAACAATTAGTTAATTGTTTAACAGATGCTTTTACTTAGAACAAAGAGCATCACGTGCTGCTTCCAATGCTAAGCGAATCAGCTAAAAGCCAAGAAATCCAATGAAGGATCATAGGACAGAATTCCTTAGCTTCCATTTGGAGGGCGGTTGACTCTTACGGAGGTCAAGAGTTACCACCATTCACAGAAAGAAATCCCTCATCAGGTCTTTCCGCTTACTAAATGCTTTCAGGTAATTGATGAGGAAATTTTCTCTCAGTAAATATGACGTGGAAAGGTGCAGCCGTCAGCTGTATCATTCCATCACCAGTAGAGAGTGACCTGGGAGATGCGAAGTGGGATCACTCGTGAGGACAGTTCCCTGGGCGTGACTCTGCCTGAAGGAGGACAGCGCCAGTCCTGACCCGTTTCAGCCGAGCTTTTCATCCAGGGCCCTGTCTGCTATGTCTGTGGGCGTGGCATAGCTGGGGACAAGCCCATTAGCTGGGCTGGTCCTCTCGCACCCTCCCCCTGTCCTGTCCCCCCACCTTTGCTGGCTCCCCTTTTTCTAACCGTTTCTTAAACGGCGGTCCCTCTCACTACCTCTCCCCTCCTCTTTCCTGCCTGCATTTTGTTGGCCACTTATGTAGACAGCCTTTTATGCAACAGAACTGGCTGCACCCTTCAAGGCACCAGGCCCCATACTAGGAGATTCAGGACAAAGGACAGTCACTTCCCTCTGGGAGCACGAACTCCAGTGGGGAGGCGACACGCAGACAAGCCAAATGATCTCAGCATGCACGCGCAGAGGCAGGGCCAGGGTCGGACGGGCTCCCCGCAAGTCCCGGAAGCAGGCAGACCCAGCGAGTCCAAGCGGGAGCTCACGTCCGGCTCTTTCTCCCGCATGGTCCACCTGCTGGTTTAAGACACCAGCATCGACCTGGTCGCCGAAGCCCAAAGCCGGGAGCTCGCCTGGGTGCCTCCCTCCCGCCCTCGCCCCACCCGCCCTGCATCTCGCCACCCTGCCTCAGAAATGACCCTGATCATTTCGTCACTCCATCCCCACTGTCACTGTCCCAGGCATCGTTCACTACCAGCTTCCTGCTGTCATCTTTGGTCACACCCTCTTGCGCCTCCATGTGTGTCGCCAGGCTCAGAGGGACCCTCCTAACATACACCCAACCGCGTGGTGCCCTGGCTTAAAAGCCACTGACGGCTCCCCCTGCCCCTGCGGCAGGCCGCGTTCAGCCTCCCGGCCACAGCCGGTAACCGCACGACTCCCACCTTCACATGCAGCCTCAAAGCACCCACCTGCTTTGCCACTACCTGGGGCGTGGAGCGTCTGTCATTTCCCGAGCATATGGAGTTGTTGATGTCGCCAGTGGGCCTTGGCTCCTGTGTCCTTTCTACCTAGCTTTTCCCCACGCACCGGCACAAAGGCCGAGCCTAGGGAAAGTCCCATTCGCTCACTGTCGGAGGCCCAGGTCGGACGCCATCTCCCCAGGAGACTCCGACTCCCAGCCCCGCCCCCAGGCCGTCCCCTTTCTGATGACGGCGCAGAACGTCGGAGACTGGGAGTGAGGCCTCCATCCCGCAGCTGTGGGCCGCACCGCAAAGAGGTTCCGGTTGCACGGTCGCCTCGGAAATCCCCTGTGGGTAGTGACCACCAGGCCAGTGTTGGGTATTCCTGAATTCTAGGCTAGTTTTTAAAAACCAAATCTACTCGTATTTTTAACATTTTAAAAATCTGAATTAAGACTTGAGATGCACTCGGATAATTACAGGCAGCAGTCAATTTAAGAGCCAGTGGGGTCACCCTCATGGAGAAGGCATGCTGACCACACCTTTCCCGCCTAAGGAATTCTCTTCGGGGCATCTGATTGTTGCTTCAGTGTCTGTTTCCAGGGTTACTGGTGAAATAGAGTTGCTTTTTCTTTTTTTTTTTAATGTTTATTAGTCATTTGTATTTCTCCCAGAAGTCCTTGATGGAATTCTCTTAAAATGCAGGTGGAGCTGGGGGGTGGGGAACGGGGATCTGGGGGGGAGACTTCTCAGAAGAGGAGCACAGAGGGAAGTCCTTGTTCCTGCCCTTCCTGGAACTTGCCCCCCTGCCCCCGGCCTGTGCTTGGGTCCCTCCACTGCTCTCTGTTTTTACTTTTGGAGCCACATCCTGGAACATGTCTCCTCTGCCCTGGGCTGAGTTCCTCTAGCTGGGACTGCTCCCTATGATCTCCTGGAGACACTCCAGCAGGAAGTTTCGGGGCTTCGATCCTAAATGCCCGCCTACAGGTGGAGGGAATGCCAGGACTGGGCACAGATCAGGCCGGCAAGGACGACGCCCTTGGAAATAAAACACAGTGTCAGTTCATTACCAAAATGCGTGCAGCCTTTGAGATGGTCTCCAGTGACCCATGCCTCCCTGTGTTCAGGACCTGGTGTAGCCCCTCCCGTAGTGAGCCAGGGCTGGTCCTTTGTGACCAGTGGAATATGGTTGCAGTGACTGTATCTCACTGTTGAAGCCAGGTCAAAATAGATAGGATTTCTTTCTGGCTCTCTCTCTCTCTCTCTCTCTCTCTCCCCCCGCCCCTCCCCCCTCCACTGTCATGCCCTGAAGAAACCCAAACGGACCCTTGTGAAGGCCCACGCACAGAAGAAGCTGAGGCCCCCAGCCTCCAGCCAGCCTCAACCGCCATACTTGGCTGGACACACCTTCAGGTGTTTCCAGCCCCGACCTGTAAGTCTTCGATGGAGGCCCCAGACAAACCACCCCCTGTCTGAATTCCGAATGGCTGTTTCCCACCGATAAAGTATGTGGTTATTTGCTCTGCAGCCCTAGTAGCTGGACCAAGATAAACAGTGAAGTGCCACGAACAGAACTCGGCCCCAGCACGGCTACCGCCTTAAAGTGCCTGTTGAAACAGTCAGCACTATTCGGAGACAAGGGTCTGTGGTTCGGCTGTCGAAAGACAGCCACTCAGGCCTGGGTTGGGATACCCCACCTGTAACAGTCTTAAAAATGCACAGCAGGCGACCATACAGACGAACGCCACAAGAGGGCAGCTGCACCCACTGAAATAGGGCTTCACCCCCAGCCTAGTCCCTCCCGTTGCCTCCTCTTTCCTTGCCTTGCGCTAGTGATTGATATTGATGGCTGATACCGACCCCCGGTCACGGCGGGGCTTCCGTCTGGAACAACTGAATCTACGGTTCGCAACCCAGCCATCTAGGAAAGCCTTCCCTAGGAGAAGTTCCCCAACAGTTAATGTAACCATGCCATATTTGTATTTTTTTTCATAAAATACATTTTTGTAATGAAAACACCTACGATGTCATTACCAAGAAAGATTGAGCTGCTATTTTTAAACGTCAGTGGGATAAACATTTCCTGCCTCGATATCACTGCACGAAGGCAGATGTGCTATTTACTCAATTTCATTTGTTTCCTAATGGGATTAAATAATGCTTCATTATTTCATAATGAACAAAGTAATATGTGATTTTGAAAAAAAGAAGCCATTATACTTATTTTGCTTTCACCTCAGAATCCCCCCCCCACCCCATGCATTCTGACATTAAAATGAACTAATTTGTTGGGTGATTTCAAGTCGCCTCAATTTCTCCCAGAAAGATGAGGAAACGGGCTTCTCAGACCCTGGGATTTTTTTTTCCTGATTATAAATTGTTTCCTCAGAATGTTCTCAGAAACTTCGGAGAGCCTAGTTCCCAGGGTTCTCCGGATGCACCCTGCAGCCAGGGCTTGGTGTGGCTGCTTGGGGGTGGGTGTCTGCACTTAGCGCAGTGACAAAGCTCTCTGATCAGTTGCGCCCCCTGCACCTCCCCCGACCCTGAGGCCTTGCAGTACCTGGGGGCTGCAGGGTGCATGCTAAGAGCACGGGTGTACAAACCCTGTGCCCTTGGTGACAAGGGAGCCTCTCTGACCCCTGTCTCTCTCTTCTGTGAAATGGAGCCCCTCTCGCTCTTTCTCTCAGGAGGAAGCTGGGAGGATCGGATGAGATAATGGACAGAAAGCGCCTCCCGTCCTGGCATACAGCAAGCACTCAGCAACTGCCCCACACCCTCCGCGGCCGCTATTGCCCCCGGTGACCCGCACCACCCGTGGCATGCCTGCCACGGTGCCTGCAGACAGTCAGCTGTTATTACTTTTTCTTCCCTGCTGTTCGTTCTATAAACATCTTTTAAAATGATTTTGAAAACAAAGATGCCAGGGAAGTGTTGCACCACCCTTGCTCGCTTCGGACAAGTGCATGGCTTTTCTGGAAGGTCCCTCCGGAACAAATCTCCTGGTTTTCTAGAAGGTTCCTCAGCACAGATATTCCTTTCCATGCCTCCATACTGCTCTGATCACTGGAAAACAATTCCCAGTGAATGAAGCCTCCCTCCCGGCTCCCCGGTCAGCGTGAGCAAGGGCCGGTGTGCTGACCTTCTCCCAAAGGCGGCCACCTTGCAGGCAGCCCGTCTGCTTGGCTTCCCTCCGTAGGTCTGCTGCAATGCGCTTCCAGGAAGATTTTGCATAGCTGCTGCAAGCCCACCTCGGAGGCCGCAAGAACAAATTATCTGCAGTGGGCCACGAGCCGGGAGTCCGTGTCTGAGGAGCTGAGGTGGAAGCCGTTAGGGCAGAGCGCGCTCTGTCTGCCTGAAGGCGACCCTGTGACCCCCGGGTGGAGTTCTCGACAGGGTGCTTCCTCTCGGGCCAAGCGCACCGGGAGGGCTTTTGTGGGGGAAAGGCTTCTGCAACGGCACGCTCACTGCATTATTTTCCCCTTTAACATGTCAAATGTTTCTTGTCATTCATTAGATGGTCTCCAGTATGTTTTATTAGAGGTTTTTTTCCTTAAAGGGCACCAACAACTCGCATAATTTTTAACCTGTGAACGTAAACATGCCAGATTTGGACAAGCAGTGAATTGTGACTCTAGTCTTAACGGGTTAGCCAGGGCGGGTCTCCAAACTTGTCAGGGGCATTAACATTCCAGGAGTCCCACCTGGCACGTCCCAAATCCCAACATCCCAACAGATGACCTTGGTGCCCTGTCTGGGCTCCAGTGCACCCTGAGCCCACTTCTGTGGGGCCAGGCTGCTCCACACCCCACCGGATGCTCTCCTCCCTGGGTGGTCTCACACTTGAGTGTGTGTGTGTGTGTGTGTGTGTGTGTGTGTGTATTCCTGGAGGACAAGCACTGTGTCTTATCATTGTGCTATCGGTTTGAGTCGGTTCCAGGTACTGTAACTAAAAAGCCACCAACTGGCATGTCTTAAATAGCAAACACTTATTCCTCCCAGTTCTGGAGGCTGAAGTCCAAGATCAGGGTGCCGGCAGGGTCGGGGTCTGGGGAGGGCTCACTCCCTCGTTTGTAGATAGCTGTTTTCATGTGTCCTCGCGTGGCAGAGTGAGAGAAAGCGCTGGTCTCTGACTCTTCTCATACGGGCACTGACCCCGTCATGGAGGCCTCAGCCCCATGACTTCCCAAAGGCCCAACCTCCAAATACCACTGCAGGGTTGAGATTTCCACGTATGAATTTGGGGGCACACAGGCTTGTGGTCCATGGCGATACCCCAGGGGCCTCCCACAGGCCTCGACCATTTCCTAAGGTCGAAACACAAACGATGCCCCCGGCGTTGTACTAATGCTATGGCACATAGTACTGACACCCAAATAATCTGTCGAATAAAAGACTATAAACTGTGACATATTTCTGCTTTATAAAGTGTCAAAGTGTTTTTATTAAAAGTAAGTTCAGTGTTGTGTTATAATAATGTAAAATGTGATGCTTAAATGGAAAATGACATTTTAAATTGAAGACATGCTTTCAAAGAACTTAAGTTAATAGATTATTTTTTCTGAATAACTCTAAGCATGACTTAAATATTCTAACAGGCCAATGGTTTATTGATCAGAAGAACTTAGGTATTAAATTACTGGCTGAATTCTGCCCTAGGAATCCCATTTGTCTTTAGATTATAGGGTGATTAATTTGATAAATAGCAAAGACATATTTTCATCTTGGTGAAATCTAAAAGCACAATTTGATGGCCATTGTTCTTCTAGGCAGGGATATTCTAAAGGAGGGTGTCTGACCACACAGTGAAACATTTAACATTTTTTCCAGTGTCAGTTTGCCCCAAATTCAAGTTAGTGAAAACATCTCACTTTTGTGTAGTTTCTTTTTTATGTTGTTCTCTCAGGCTCCTTCCCCTACTAGAGATAAAAAGCTCAACAAGCCTTGCTGACTCGGGAAAGTAGGAAGGACGAAAGTTAATCCAGTGCTCGAAGTGGGACCTGGAGCAGCAGCCAGGGTCCTGTTGTGTTGCTCTTTTGTCTGGAATCTTCTCCGCTCCACCCTCTGCCGGGCTCCTCCCTCCTCCCCTTCACTGTCCTCTCTCCTTCCTTCCTGGCTCCACTGTGGGGCCCGACCAGCAGCACCCAGTTCGAGAAGGTGGCCCCTGGGAGGCGGTGCTGGGGGAAGCTGGAGCCTGGGGGCTCTGCCACGTGGGTCAGCCCTGCGGAGGGCTCAGAGCGGCTCAGCCCGCCTGCAGGTTTCCACGCAGCGGCGGCCTGACCGGGATCCTCCTCATTGGAGAATGTGCTCATTGAGCCTGCTCTGCAGCCCCTGGGTCCCAGTTCCGTCTGCTGGCCTCGCCTCCAGGCATTGTCGCCTCCCCAAGCACCATCCTGCCCCCTGCTTCACGGCTGGTCCAGTCACGGCCTTCAGCGCCCCGAGAATTCTGGTTTTGCATCGGGGGTCTGCGCTGGACTTTGAGCCCCTGGGGGAAGGGAGAGGTTGTATTCTCCGTTGTATTTTCACTCCTGGGGTGGAGCAGGCCCTTCTCTGATCAGCTGGCTGAATGAGTGAATGAGTGAATGAATGAAGAGAAACCGAAAGAGAGGGTGGGCACAGAAGGGCTTTGTAAACCACAAAGCACATACGAAGCGCATGTGCGTTCAGGACTCATCTTTCTGCATTTGTCAGCCCCGGGGTCTTGCCCGGGACAAAGCCAGCTGGGCTGCAAGGGATTCGTGTGGTTGCAGCCTGGGTCTCTAGGAAGCAGAGACTCAGGTGGCAGGATGCTCCCCAGGGAGCGCCCATGGGACCAGACCCCCAGGAAGGAGCGGCAGGAAGCAGGCCTGGGCAGAGAGACATTGGGTTGTGATGCCGGTGGCCTGATGACAGCCTTGGCTGTCCCCACAGGGATCCCTGATCTAGGTCAGCCCTTCAGGGTCGTCCTGACTTGGACCAAGATGGGTTGACTTTTATTTCTTGCCCTGATCAGATCTTGGATGTGGGTCACCCCAGGAAAGGGTGTGACCTCGGACAAGGCAGCCCTCTATAGTCCCAGCAGACGTACACCGGGGCATCCACCACCCCAGTCATGGAACCCATGACTTCGGGGAGCATGCTCAGAGCCGAGGAAGCGACTCCTCTGCCCTAGGTCACGGGCCAGGGCCCTGAGCAGCCCAGGGCCGGGTCTCCAGGGTGCTGGCAGCATTCTTGCTCTGGGTGGGGGCACTTATGATACGCTGACTTTTCTGTATGTACATTATATAAATTATATTTCAATAATGCTGTTTAAATTATTTAAAAATTTGTAGCAAAGGTGCTATATTCAACCTTCTAGTCTGCCTCCTAGTTTTTCTTTTAAAAGAGAAAATGTTACTGAGGTTTTACTACACACAGTGCAACTTACTACACCCCAGACAAAAACAAACATTTTAAAACTAAAATTATGAACGGAGCCAGAACATCAAAATCATCTTTGGATCAAACTTGAATTCTGCTTTAACTTGGGCACCTCTCCATCCTCTGCTCTGACCCAGTGCTAACCTCGCATCTCACTCCAAAGAAAATCGAACCACTTTTTTTGGGGGGGTGCGGTGGGGTTGGAGATCTAACCCATTTTCCTTTCTTTTCACCAAGGCTGAGTATCTACCAGGCGCCGCATCTGGCTTTGGGCCCCGGGAGGGACGGCTGGCCTTGGGGGAGAGTTCTTGCACAGACAAAGAGCTGGATCAGTGGCTGAGCCGGATGCTTCGGTGAGAGACGAGGGTCAGCAAGGACTTTCTGGAAGAGGAGCGCCCTTGCCAGATTCGGAGAGATTGCCATCGAAATGGTCTGGCATGTCTCCTGGAAACTTCGCTTTGCTTGTGTTTGTTTTCCTCCCAACGCCAAGGTCACCCTGGCCTCCCTGCCGCTAAGGCTCTCAGGTTTGCACTCCTGACTCTGCATTTGCACCCTTGCTTCATCCTGCCTTCCTTATCTCTCTGTGCCAAAAGGCGGCTGACTGGCTCTCGAATCCCCACGCTTGCTTGTCGGAGGGACAGGGGCTTTCCCTGGAACCCTCTGCGAGGAGCCTCCTCTCTAAGCACCCCCTGTGCCGTCTCCCCCAGTTCCCTGGGGGCACCGTGTTCAGTTCACGGGGCAGCAGCTCCTACCTTCCGGTCTCTCTTTTTAACTGCAGAACAGTATGTCTCCTGTGCATTTGGTCATCTTGCCGGAGGTTCGTTCATTCCCCACCTCACTCCTCTTAAACTTCCACTGAAGATGAGCTCACAGGTACAAGGTGGGTGGGGAACCTGGGGGACGGCGGGGGACAGCAGGGCCTGAATGGCACCCTCTGGACTGGCTACAAATCAACGAGCACCACTACGCTCCGCCCATCTCTTCCTTCTGTCCCACAAATCCCTTTCCTCGGCACGGAGTGCAGAACCAGGTCCTCTGGTTTGGTCCAGACCTCCAACAGCCTCAGGTTTGCGGGGCCCACGGTGACCTGCATTTAGGCTTTTCACTTGGTTGTCTGGCCACCGCCCACTCCCAACACTCACCCAGCACTGCGCCCAGCTCCAGGGTGAGGACGGTCCTGCCAGCATTCACACGAGCACCCAGCCTCACCCCTGCGCCCTTCCACTGCCATCTGGGGAGTTCCCAGGGCAGTACTGGGCGGCAGGCAGGTGCGGGGAGGAGATTCAACAGGCAGAATGGGTTTTGCTTCAGCAAACACTAAAACAATTTGCCTTTCTTGAGTCTGAAACAATTCACAGCTGGGAGGAGGGACCCAGCACTATAAAGTTTGTCCGGCTTAGAATAAAAAATTTACTGCAGGTAGTTCTGGAAGCTGAGGTTTAAGAATTGATGAGCCCAATGGGGTGAAAATTATTGCCACAGGAAATCTCCCAGCCTGTGCACACGTGCGAGCTTCCAGCTGATTCTCCCAGGCTTGTCCACTCCGAGAGGGGATAAGGTGATCTCCGTTAACGTGTCCCCATGCCCTGCCTTCAGAAATAAAGCAAAGAGGCCATGCGACTGGTTCTTTGGGAATTCAAACTGCATAGAGAGCCATTCAGAATAATTTACCTCCAATCTATTCTTTAATGTGTTATTAAATCCCTGGGTACATATTTGCTGATATAACATTCACAGTGAGTCTGCGAAGAGCTGGAAGTTAAAATGCTTTTCTCGATAGTCACTTCAGACCTGCCTATCAGATCCATAGAGGGCTGCACACCTGGATGTGCCAGGGGCTGTGGAGGATTTGGCTGATTGGGCACGGACTGACACGAGAGTTTCCTCTCATTCTGAAATCGGCCAGTCATAGGGATGGTTTCTAGTCAGCTTCCTATTGAAGATATTATGAAAAAGGAATGAGCTAATATGGAAAGACAAGTCCCTCCCAATATCGCTATGCCACACGCACTGGGGGCAAAGATGACCTGCTGGGAGGACATGCAAATGGCCAACGAGCATGTGAGAAGGCTCAGCCTCACTGACCATCTGGAAGATGCTCATCAAATCCACAACGAGACGTTGCCCCCACTCCCATCAGGACGGCTGCTGTAAAAAAAGAAAGCAGGAAACAACAGGCATCGGCAAGCATGCGGAGAGACCGGAACCCGTGTGCGCTGTTCACGGGAAGGTGAAACGGTGCAGCTGCTGGGGAAAACAGTACCACGGGTCCTCAAAAAATTAAAAGCAGAACTCTCTTATGATCCAGTTATCCCACTGCCGGGTATGCATCCTACAGAACGGAAAACAGAGTCTTGAAGAGATATCTGTATGCTCACATTCAGAGTGGCATTATTCCCAACATAGAAAAGGCGGAAGCAACCCGAGGGTCTATCGAGGGACGAAAGGATAAACAAAATGCAGTCTATCCACACAATGGGATATTATGCAGCCTTGAAAAGGAAGGACATCCTGACACACACTGCAACATGGATGAGCCTTGAGGACATGAGCACCCTGAGTGAAATGGGCATGTCACAAAGACAAGTTCTGTATGATTCCGCCCTGTGAGGTCCCTAGGGGTGTCATCATCGTGGAGACAGAAAGCAGAGTGCTAGTGTCCAGGGGTTGGAGGAAAAGGATGTGTGACGTTTTTGTGGGGTTTTTTTTAAATGGGTACAGAATTTCGGTTTTGCAAGATGTAGAGCTTTTGAGGTTGTCGACGTACTTGACGATATTCCGCTGTGCGCTGGAAAATGGCTGCAGTGGTAAATTTTATGTTGTGTGTATTTTACTACAATTTTAAAAAGCAAGCATGGTAGCCCCCCCACAGCAGCCACCACCGGCTATCCAGCTGTGTCCTGTGAGGTGCCTGGCCCAGGTGTGCTGAGTCCCGGACTGTGTCTTTCTGACCCACGTCCACCATGTTCCCACACAGGCTCTGATGCAGACATGCCCCGCAGTTTCACTGGATGTTGGAGGGGGACAGCGAACGAGTGAGCGAGCGAGGGAGGGAGGGAGGGAGTAGGAACGACTAGAAAATCCACAAAAGAGAAATTACACATGGACAGTAACCAAATGAGAAAATGTTCAGCTTCACTAGTAACCACAGAAAAGCCCATTAAAGAAGCAATGAGTTTCCATTTCTCACTCTGAAATGAGCAAAGATTTTTATTATTAGAATTTAAATACCTAATGCTAGCAAGGAATTGTTGAGATGGATAACTTCAGACAGAATTGGTACCTTTCTGTAGGGAAATGTAGGGTATATATGAACAGCCCTGTAAAAATTCGTGTCTTTTGACCCAATAATCTCCCATCTAAGAACATATCCTAAGGAATCAATGAGATATTTAAGCAAAGATAGTTATTATGGAGTTCTTTATAATAGCTCAGAGACTGGAGCTAGATATCTGCCAAACAGACAATATTTAGGTAGAAGATGAAGAATTCTGTAGCTACTAAAATCATATTTTACAAAAATATTCAATGATCTTTAAGAAATTTTTGCCGCAATAGATGAATACAGTTTAGGTCTGCAGTAAGATCAGTTTTGTTAAACAACAACAACAACATTGAAAACAGAAAGAAAGCATATTACATCAAAATGTAATCGGTGATTACAACTGATTTTCTTGTTGCTTTCTTTATCCTCTAAATATTCTAAAGGAGCATTTGATAATTTTGTAATTTGAAAAACAAAAAGGTGATTTGAAAAAAGTAAAAAGTTATGCCGCCAATTGAGCACCTAGAGTGCCCGAGGAAGGCAGAAAGGACAAGGCGCGGGCTCTCCCCCCAGGCTCAGAAGGGCGGGTGCCTCTGGAGACCGCGCGGGGACACTGGCGTGCGCGCGCGTGGGCGGGCTGCGCGAGGGAAAGAAGGCTGCGCCGAGGGGCGGCGCCATGGCGGCAGGGAGGCGTGTCCGCGCTTGCTGGGCTTCCGGTGGGCGTGCTGGGGCTCGGCCCTGACTCGGGCCATGCTTGGCATCCGTCAGTGCACGCTGCTGTGCTGATAGGTTGGCCATGCTTTAGGGTTTATTGTCTCTGTGATCCACGTAGGCTCACACAGCCAGTGTAGATGTTCTCCCAGGTTGATCTCCTTAATACCCTGGCTGCAACAGGCGTTCCAGCTGGTGGTGCTCGCTGAAGCCATCCCTTGGCTGGGAGAGCCTTGCCCAGAGAGCAGGGTCTAGGAGGCCGGAGGACCCCCGCTGCCTGGAGGGCCGGCCATTCCAGCACAAGCCAGGAGGCGCAGGCTGCAGAGCCGAGAGGCAGCTGCCTTGATGCGAAAGCGGGGAAATGACACCCCGAGAGAGGGACAATAGATTGTCCGAGACAAGATGCCAGCCCGGAGCCAGAGCTGGGTCCTAGTTTTCCCGACACCCAGGCAGGGGAGCCCCCGTTGGAGGGCGCAGAACCCCGACTTCCCACTGGAACTCGGAACCCACAGCAGCAGCGACGAAGGGGCCGGGCAGGCTGCTGGAGGGGGGGCGGGGTGGGGGCGGCGGGTGGACGGCAGCTGCTTTTAGCTCTCATATGAGGATGATCAAAACTATCTCTGTGTACATATCAGGAGACCATCTGGATAGCTTTTGAAATTTATAATTGAAAAGAATTACAACCTACATACAATGTAGCCATTCTCTTCTATTTTGGTTTTATATAGTTTTTTTCCCCCTCCTGATTGTTAAAGAACTACATGTTCTGGAAGTTTTAGCCAATGCAATAAACAAATCAAAGCTGTGAGTTATGACTGTTAAAAATAAGACACACTGAATTATTTTTAGATAGTGTGTTTGCCTAAAAAGCCCAGGGGGGTTACCCCAAGAAGGAGGGCGGAGAAGAAGAGGGTGACATAGTCAGATGACCCATGGCAGCCCCTGGGCTGGCTGCAGACCTGCTGGAAGGCTGGGGAGGATACAATGTATAACTATAAGACTGAACGTGTGTGTATGCTTGCGTGTGTATATGCATACATATATATATATATATATATATATATATATATATATATACACACATATATATATGCATATTAGCTAAGCAAAACATAGGCAAGGGCTGACAGAAATAAACGGAATTCTCAGGTGCCCTAAAGAAAGCCAGAGTGAGAACACATAAGTGGACTCAGGTGCCTGGCATTGTGATGGGGGCTGGGGACACAAAGGAGGGAAAGAGGCAGAGCTCCTGCCCCACCAGGGCGTGTGTGCTGGGGTAGGACGTGGGCATTAATCAAAGGATCACACTCCTGTAAAAGGACCTGTGTGGAAGGGTGGAGGGCAAGTGCCTGTGCCCTCTGTGGGCATTTGCCAGGGGGTTTCACCAGGCTGCAGGGGTCAGAAGAGGCACAGTGGTCACCTGAGGGCCAAGTGGAACTAGCAAGTGAATTAAACAGTGAAACGTGAAAAACCAAATTGAAGAGAGCCGAAAGAAAGCATTAAGCGTAATTGAAACGTGTAGGCGCGTGTGCAAGGGTGTGCGCAGGGCGTTCACCCAGCACCACTGACGACAGTGTTAGACTGAAAACAACATCGCCGTCTGATGGGATGAAGTGCGGCAGAACACTTGGCTGCTGCGTAATTTATGTTGTGAAAGAGCCTCGGGATGTGGACAAAATGTTCCAACCGTGTTATTAGGTGAAAGAAAAGCAGGTTGCACAATAGCAAAATTCAAACACGGAGGCCACAGACACGAGCTACACGTGGATGGAAACTTGATGCACGACCCACGATGCGGTGGTGTGCCGCATGGGTAGGGAATGGATGGCTAATTCAATGGATGGTGCTGGGATCCTCGTTAGCCATTCAAAAAAATTAAACGAGAGCATTATGGCACACCGCAGACAACTACCAGTACCAGGTGGAAGAGCAATCTGTGAAAAGGAAAACTTAAAAACCTTTAGAAGAAAATAGAGCATGATCTGTGCGTGATCTGAGGAAAAGAAGAATTTCTTAAGAGACAAAGAGGGCAGACAAACCGTAAAATAAAATGTTGGTAAATGCTACAATGTTAAAAATTTTTTTAATTGGTATATGAGAAGATAGAGACCCGACATGCAAAGACAGCTACGGATTGAAAGCAAATGAATTCGATGCATATGAAGGATGAAGAATTACTGCAGAACACGTAAAGCCATGCTCCCCAACTCTAACGTGCACGAGCCCCCCCAGCAGGTCTGTGGGAACCGCAGATTCCGACTGAGCAGGTCTGGCAGCAGCCTGAGGCTTTGCCTTTCGAACAAGGTCCCAGGCGAGGTTTAGCTGGTGGTCCACAGACTGACTACACTTTGAATAGCAAGGTTGTAATGGACTCCTACCGGTGAATAAAAGAGAATAAGAAACCCTTCCAAAGTTCGGCAACGGGTCTGAGCAGGCAGTCTTCAGGAGAGAGAAACCAAATGACCGATAAACGTGCGCAGGTAGGATGGGCTTGCTGCTATAACACAGAGGCCCCATGGCAGAAGTTTATGTCTTGCTCATAGAAAGCGGGCAAACATTCCAGACAGGTGAGGGGAGCGGGGAAAGTTTCAGTCCTCACAGCCCGGCAGGGTCCCAGGCTGCTAGAGGCTCCGTGTCTTCCCTAGGGGACTTGCAAAGTTGCTGGAGGAACTGGGCAGCTGGAAGACGAGATGTTTCCATGGAGCAGACCTGGAAATGACGTAGACACTGCTCTCCTGCCCTATTGGTCGGAGCTGCGTCCAGGCCGTGGCCAACTGCACTGCGGGAGGCTGAGAAAAGTAACCTAGCTGTACCCAGGAAAAGAAGACCCATGTTTGGTGACCCCTAGCAGGCTGTCACACGTCTGAAGAGGTGCTCAGCTCACCAGTAACCGGGAAAATGCAAATAAAACCACAAGGTATCATTTTACACCATCACATTGGCCAATCAAAGCATCAGACCGTTAACTGCACAACCAGGAGGAGCCAATTACACAGGATAGCCCTCCTCCCCCACGCCCTCACCCTGCTTAAAGTTTTTATTCCATGCACATATTACCTCTAACATACCACCAATTTGCTTATTTATAATGTGCATTGTTTATTGCCTTTGTCCCTTCTCTGGGCCGTCAGCTCCAACAGGGCACATAAATCGCTATCTTCTCTTCGAATCCGTGCTCGCGAGGGAGGATCGTCCCCGATCTCGGTTATTTGCTATCAGGCTTAGCAATGTCCCAAGACCCGCCTTGTTTGCAATAACCGAGGACCCTTCCGAAGTAAATGTGCGGAAGGCAGAACTGGGGAAGACCTCCAGGCGGTCTGTTCCCTTTCATGATGCCTGGCTTTAAAATGACAAAATAGACCTTTCAGAGAAACCAATCAGCCTCACGGATGTTATCCAGGGGACTCAACCTGGGGACACTTGCTGAGAACACCGGAAATTCCAAATGCCTTCCTCACCCTTATTCTTCAGTGATGATACGGCTGGGAAAGAACCACACTGCCTAATAAATACGTCCCGTTATGGAGCTTTTTGGTTAGCTCCTGAAGTAATTTTAGATCTCAGCTGGGTTTGTTCTCCCTGCTGCCCGATACAATGTCTTCCAGGGCTGCCGCACCGAAGCGATCTAGAGAGAAGAGAAATTAAGACAATTTCCCAGCATTCTGTGAGCATTTGCATGTGAATGCAGGCTGTCCCACTGTTTGATAAATCTGATATAAAGGAAAACCACGAGAATCAAAGTTCACATCCAGTTGGGCGCTTTATACGTACGTCGTGAAGGTTGCTACAAAGATGTGATAACATCCTCCCAAGTATATGACTAATGAGAACACGTATGGCACATCTGAGACAGCTCAAATGTGTAATTATCGCGAGGGTTCCACGCGCACACATAAATATAATGATCTGCAGCTAAGTAAATTGCTAGCTACCAATGAAATAAATAGGGTCCCTTCAGAATTTGAAATAATTTGGAATGGTGGCTGGTGGGAAATGATTCACCTTAGCTGTTATCTCTGGAACAGTAACGCAGAGATATGTCTGCCAACTCCGGCGCATTCACATTGTTCCTCACATCCTGTGGAGCTTGTCAGAGAGCCCTGGGCCCCGCCGCCTCCCGCCCCCGGGTTCTGATCGCCCCGCACAGCGGGCTCAACACTGGGTAGGAGCCGCTAATACTGTTTACCTCAGTAGACGTCCCAGCCATAATATTTTTCCAAGAAACACTGATGTGTTTAAAGGTCAGGTTGATACTGATTTGACGGAATAACATGAATTCGTCTTTCTAAGAGTAAAATGGTGTACATGACTTGGTTTAAAGGTTAAACTGTTTTTTGTGCACTGGATAGGTCAAAGATATAAGACTTTAATACACAAAGTATAATTACCTGTTTGGACAGACGGCCCAGGGTTTAGATTTTCGAAGAGATGTTTGAAAACTTGAGAATCTATTGACATCTGGTCATTCTTGAATACATTTCACTGGGCGGGCGGGGGCGGGGGGCGGCAGAATCCTACATAGTGCTCAGGTAGGAGGACTGTCTCTTTCCTACTCCTAGTTAAGGGACTCTTGGGATTCTAGAAATTGAGTTTTAGAGCACGGACTGAGTCTAAGAGTGTTCTCAGACAGCGAGCTCCCTCAGGGCGAGTAAACCCCCAGATACAAAAGTTGTGTAGCAGGTGGCACGTTAAAGCTTGGGAAGCTGAATTAAATGTACTTTTTTTTTTTAAACCCTCAAAGTTGGTTTTGATAAATAAGGACAAAGGCAGAGAGTGTCTCTGTAACTAGACTCTAAGAATAAATCAGTCTGGGGCCCAGAGAGTCTCCTTCATTCATTTATATGTTTGTTTTTTTCGTTCGACAAATAACTTATTAAGCACTCACACATCACGGAACTGTGCCGGATCCTGGGCTGAGCTGGGAAGGCGCTGTCCCGCCCTCAGAATTGGCAGTGTGGGAAGAAAAAAAGCCTGAGAGGAGGGACGGTGGGGGGAGCCAGCTGCCCGGCTTGGAGCTAGGACCTGCGCGCCCCTGCAGCCACCATGACCCTACTCGGGCACTCATCAGTGTGCGCCTTCTGAGCCCCCAGCTGGTCCTGTGAGGGGCCTGGCCGGAACCAGAGACGGCCAGGCGCACGCAGTCTCTCCCCCGCAGCGCCCCAGGTCCTGCCACACAGTGCAGGACCCAACCGTGAGGTGTCCTTGACCTGCCCTCTGAGCCCCCTCAGTGCCCATTTTGCACCCACGCCGCTGGCAGTCTCAGGGCCCCTGGCACTCCTGAGGGTCCTGCTGCGTGATCTCAGCTGGGGCCGAGGGAGGGGGCTGTGATTCTCAACGCGAGGACTGACCCGAGGCCCCAAGGCCGATGCATCCGCGCGGTGGACGCCAGTAGGTGCTGGCGGCGGTGCGCCCTCCACCACGCCCCCGCCTCGAGCTGGGACAGGCAGGGAGCAGAGGTGGGGAAGGAAGGGGGCCGGAGAAGACAGAGGGGAGCCGTGGAGGGGCAGCATAGACCTTTCCACCCGGCCCTCGGCATTCCCTGGATCTCACTAGGAATCTATTTGGCTCTCTCTTGGGGGCGGCCAGGGCGGCCCTTGGATGTGTGGCCCCGGTGTCCTCCAGGGCCACCAGAGCAGGGACAAAAGAGGCTCCCAGAGGTCACCTGCTTTCCCTGGGACGCTGTCCAGGGCAAAGGCCAGGGGGGCCTGAGGACCCTGGGGGTGTCTTTCATCAAGGCTTGCTGACATCTGCCTGCCTCCCAAAGATCAGTGCTCTCGTAAGGTGTCTAAATCGTTCACCGGCTGAGATACGTGAACGCCCCTAAAAGGCAGGACCACAGCTCACCCTGCAGCTGCGGGACTGAGGCCGGGGCTGCCTGCTAACAACAATGTGTACGTGTGTGGCGGGCGGGGTGGGCGCCGGATGCCGGGTTGAGCTATAGACGGCGGGGAGCAACTGGAAGCGGTGAGGACCATCTTTTTCCTCGTTTTCTAAACCACGCGGGCAAGCGGGTGAGCACCAGTGTGCACAGGTAATAACTCAGCCGGAAACAAGTGCCGTGATTCACGTGTCATTGCTAATGTCTAGCTAATGTCCCCCAGCAGGGATGAGCAATTACAAATTCCTGAATTACCTTCCCTGTCTGCAGCTCAAACAAACAAGCCGTCATCTGTTTCCTTAGCTAACCTTCCCCGGCGTGAGGTGGCGGAAAGGTCGAGAAGAGCCGGCCTGGGAACTGGAGACCTAATGTGTCCGCTTGGGCAGGCTCCTGGGACGTCCCCATGTCATAATTGTTATGGTTCCTATAATACTATACTTGTCTCATGGGTTTACGGTGCAGATTAAATAGGATTATCAGTTAAAAGTTCTTTGCACATAGCACACAATAAATGTTAGCTATTATAATTAACTGAAAATTAAACCAAAAATATTAGGATATGGACAGTAATACAAATATAGATTTCACAAATAAGTTAAAATTTTCCATCTTTTGTTTCAGCCAGAGAGCCAAATGGAATCAACGCACATTCTGACTCCCTTGGCCGAGAAAGAAAGCTAAAACAGAATTGCTTCTTGACTCAAAAAAAATCTAACGTCTTCTTTAGCAACTGCTCCCACCGGCTAAGGTCATCGGTGAGACGTTCGCTGTTAGCGTGGCTCTGGGTAGGAGGGTAAGACCCAAACAGCACTGGGCCGTGGCTCGCAGCCTCCCACATTTACAGAAGGAAATCTTCCTATTTTTTCACAGACGTGGCTTGTACCCTTGAAATGCTCATGAGATGCCAAGAGATGTGCAGTTCCTTCCATGGGGTCATAGTTGGTAACAGAACATTTGTGTTTAGCTTCAAGGTGGGAGAGTGTGTGGCCCTCTTAAAGACCATCACCATGAGGGTCGGGGAGGGAACTCCAGGGTATCACTGGGTGGCCTGGGCAAGTGTCTTCCATGCGGCGGTCCTCAATTTCCACAAATGGAGCATGTGACGTTAGACCTGAGTGCGCCGTGTTGCCTGGTTTTAAGTAATTCAGATAGGAATGCAACTCGCCCACAGCAGCTGAAATAAAGGGGGGTCTGCTGTAAGTGTAACAGGGCGGCTCAGAAATCCAGGGCTCCGGGTTGAGTGGTTGTCATGGGAGTGGGGACAGTGGTGGGACAGTCGTGTGATTGGTCCCAGAACATCTCTCCAGCTCTTCGTGCATCTGCCCAGTTCTCGTTTTCCCTCCGCCGGCGCCCAGTGTCCACTCCATCATCAGCCACACACGGCCCGACCCCACCTCCCCGCCGCCCCGCCGCTCTACACACACTCGGGATTAATCCGCACGGCCAACCGTCCCAGTCTCCCAGGACGCCGACTTGATAGGTCCTAAGTCAGTGACCAGCCGGGGGTGGCGAGGGGAGGGGCTCTGCCCTCCGTGAGCCTGGGAGTGGGAAATGCCCTTTAGGTGGGCAAGCAGCGAGAACCCCTCAGAAGAAAACTCAAGAGCAGTCCTGCACTTCTGTCCATTGCGCCTCCTCTCCTACCCCCTGCCCACGTGCAGAGAGGCTACTGACCCCTGGAAATGCCTCTGTCCCTTTATCCCTGCGTGGACCAGCTCCGTCAAGCATCCTCTGCACAGGAGTTTCCCTTCTTCCTCTTTTTCACCTGCCGGTGCCGGGCTGGGCGAGGTGCT
>PVJD01008850.1:0-68349 GCA_004026545.1 Mormoops blainvillei
GATAGAAACTTGGGGTAGTGTGGGAGAAAATAAAGTTAACCACAAGAGTAATAAAGCTCAGGAAGTTAGCGAAATGGGCCAAAACCCGGGAAGTGTGCTGTGTGGGATTTGGAGCAATAATAGTAAGACAAGCAATGTTAACCTGAATAGAAAAGAATAAAAATAAAATAACCAAGAGTAGTGTGTTCTTGGAATATGGGTACAGTGTCAGAAGAGAAATTAAAATGTAGTAGGAAAGGTAGAACAGGAAAACTAGTCAAACAATGAAATCAAACAAAACAAAGAAAACTAAATGTATGGAAGAAAAATTAAAATATATAAAAAATAAAAATAACAACAAAAAATAAAAAATAAAATGTAAGTTTTGAAGGACATCAAAGTGAAATTTTTTCTTAGTTGGCATTAGCCTTCTGATCTCTCTCTCTGGATCTGTCTTTGGTCCTTTCACAGCTCCAGGTCTTACTGTCTTACACTTGCAAGGAAAAAAGGGAAAAAAAAGAAAAAAACTTTCTGCTGACTTTAAACCCACCAGATAGGTTCTGCTGGTCTTCCTTGATGCTGGGGTCAGAGGGGGGTTGGCCTCTATTTTTTGTTTTCTGTTTTTTTTCTCTCCTTTGGATCAATGAGGATGGGGGCTGTGTCTGGGCTGCCGTTTCTCCTGGTTCCCAGCCTCTAGCTGAGCCCTCAGAGTGCTGCAAGGCCCACACTGTCCATATGGGTCAGGCTGGCACCCTTAATCCCCCATGGTGTGCAGCCACCCAAAACTTGATGGAAGAACAATGATTTAAACAGAAATCTGAAAGAGAAGTAAGAATGGATCAGGTAAGGGAGGTGATGAGTTAATGTAGTACATGTACCATATAGTTTTAATTCCCTCCCTCCTGAAACAACACTGAAATAGCAATGAAGAGATAAAAGTGGCATAATCTGCAAGAACAAAGGGAAAGGAAGAGAATACAATAACAAGCAAACAATTGCAATCCAGTTTGGAAACTGGAAAGAGGATAATGAGTAATAACAGACTGAGAAGACCAGAGAGAGCTAAATGTGGGCAGTGGGTAGCAAGATCCAGAAACTAACTAATGCTACAAAACTCCAAAAACATTCAGAAATTATAGGCCTGGGGTACTAATTACAGGCAGGACTGATACAGGCAAGACTGAAAATGAGAAGATGTGTAGAAGCTGTATAGACACCTAGATCCCCTTTATACTCCACACAGCCAGGACCCCTAGAAGACAGGAGCTTCACTTTCTGGTGATGTTGAACCAGAAGGACTTTCTATTGAAGTGACTCTCAACCTTGACTACACATTAGAATTATCTGGTGAAGATGATTCTAGGTCCATACTGGATTTAGAGGCAGTGAAAAATAAATCCTTGTTGTGTTGCATCACTGAGATGTCTAGGTTTAATTGATGTCAACATGCCTGTACTATCCTAACAATGTGCCGTTTGAAATACATAGGTAATCGAAGAAACTGTGAGAAAAGTTGAGAAGTGATTATTCCTCAAGAGCAAGAAATGAGGATGGAGAGGTTTGGGGCAGAAGACTGCTGTCTTTTAGACTTAGAATAATTTGACGTTTTCAAACTCAGAATGCCCACTTGCATGTCTAATAGACTTCTCAAAATTAATATGGTTAAACTGATATTTACCCACAAGGCTTCCCTACTTCATGTTAAATAAGTACAAGTAAAATCTTTTGGCTATTTAACTTCAATCCCTGCCCACCCTTAACAATTTACATCTGATCAGAAAATCCTTTAAAATGTATCCAGAATCTGACCATTTTTCACTTTCCCTACTGTCATCATACTGGCTAAAGTCCCCATCATCTCTCACTTGGATTGCTGCTAATTACCTCCTACCGGATCATGTCACTTATTGGCCCATAACCCTTCAATGGTGCCCCATATCCCTCAGGATGTACATGAGCTAGCTCTTGTTATCTTTTTGACCTCCTGCCCAATACATAGAGGGCTGTCAAATGGATGGTGCATTCCTTTAAAGGACAGAATTAGGACTAATGAGGAGAATAATTAAGTCTCAGTGTAGGGAAGAATCATTACATAATTAGAAATATCTTCCAGCAGAATAAACTTTCCCCAAAAGCAGTAAATTCCAGTCACTAGAAGTTGGGAAGTATTACAACACAGAATATGCCAGAAGTTCCTGAACATGGGGGTAGAGTTAGAGTAAATGTATTCTCAGGTCCTCTTTCAACTTAAGGTTCTGTTATTTAAAAGTCCTTTCCCTTTAGTCTCTTTAAGTTGATTAGGTGCATATTTTTCCTATCACAAAGTTTTTATCTGTGTATCAAAGATGTTAGATGTCCTTGGTCTTTAAAGGATGAGTAGGTCATCACTTAGGTAATTGCCTTTGAGTTTTCTTTCTGAAGATGTCAAAGATATATTTAAGTGCCAAAATTAAATGTGTTATTTTGCTTTTACTATTCAACAAGTGTGTGATATAGTTAATAATATTTACAGTTTTCTTTATTAAAGCTTGGGCTTTTCAAATATTTTCTTCCTAGAGATTTTTCCCAGACCTACACATTCACTTCGGGAATTGGATTAAAATTTGGACATTGCTTAGCAGCATACAACGGTATAATTACCTTTCCTTTAACTTTCTACTGTTACTTCTTATCACTTTAGCCACAGTACAGTTGACCCTTGGTCAATGAGGGAATTAGGGGTGCAAACCCCCACACAGTCAAAAATCCACATTCAACTTCTGACTTCCCCAAAACTTAACTATTAATACCCTACTGTTGACCCAAAGCTTTACTGATAACAAAAACAGTCAAATAACATATATTTTATATGCCATAGGTATTATGTAATATATTCTTACAATAAAGTAAGCTAGAGAAAACAAAACTTCATTAAGAAAATCATAAGGAAGAGAAAATACATATATAATATTTATTGAAAAAACCCCACATATAAGTGGACCCATGCAGTTCAAACCTTTGTTGTTCAGGGGTCAACCATATTGATGTTTGATACCTTTCCATGCTCAAAGAGGGAAGATAATTCACCTGACACTCATAATAAAAAGACATATTTCCCAAAACTAAAGTGAGGAGCAGAATAATAGTATTGGCCAGGTAATATGCACCCTAAATCTGCTATTTCCGTGAAGCATCAAGCTAGGTCAATGATAAGAACAAGCAGACTGTGTACTTCGTTTGATAGGTGCGGTCTACTTATAATCTAGCATGATCCTCCCAGTGCTGAACCCAGGGCGCAAAGGTGATGTTAGTTTCTCATTTTTGTAGATGAGAAGACTGAGGCTCAAGATTATAAATAAATTACCAAACAACCCATTTAACAAGTGGAAAAAAACAGAGCAATCCTCCAAAAATTTGGGCTTCAGAACATGTTTTTTTCCTTCCACATCATGCTGCCTTTCACATGAAAATGTCTCTCGTGACTTGTGTTCCTCACTCCTACACTTAATTTTGACAAAGATGAGTTGGCTGCACACTGCCAGCTCAGTTTCCTAATAGTTTTTCTCTGACTTGAATTCCTTTGTCAAAAATAAAAGTCTATCAATTTACCTAAATTGTCTGAAAATCAGCTTATATAAATTTTCAAAATGTGCATTTATGTATTAACTCATTTAATGGCTCATAGTTCAAAGATTTTCTTGTGGAAACTTCAGGATTTCCATGTGAACTTTCACAAAATTATCACCCTAACAAAGTATATTTGGAAGAAAAATATCAGTAGTCTTTATTATCATCTTAAATAACTGGTACTCGCCCTGACTGGTGTGGTTCAGTTGGTTGGGCATCATCCTGCAAAGTGAGAGGCCACCAGTTCGATTCCGTATCAGAGCACAGGCCTGGGTTGCAGGTTTGGTCTCCTGTTGCGGCATGTGCAGGAGGCAACCGACTGATGTTTCTTTCTTACATCTATCTTTCTCTCCCTCTCTTTCTCCCTCCCTTCCCCTCTCTCTAAAAATAAATAAAATAAAATATTTTTTAAAGTTTTTTTAAAACTGATACTACTAAAATTCATGTGCTAAAATTTTGTATACTTTATATCAGTTTTTTTCCCAAACTTTGCTGTACATTGGAATCACCTGGAATCTTTTTAAAAAATGCACCTACCTCTAGACATTCTGATTTGATTGTTATGACATGTGACCTAGGCATCAACATCTTTAAAATCTCCCAAGCAATTTTAATGTATGTTAAGTTTTGGAAAACATTGCTTTATTGTCTATATTTGGAAAGTGAAATTTAGAGATCTCTTAAAATAGCATATCTTTGGCTCTCTTTGATTTTAAAAATAATTGATTGGTGTATGGTAATTTGTATTGATTTGTCCTCCGATTTCAGATGATGATATGCAGTCAGAAAATAAAAATGTCACATTCAACTATGCATGATTATACATTAATGTATAATTGTTATAAATGAGGCTTTATTATTCTTTTTTATTTCATGTTATGTATAAAAATCTAACAATTAATGGTGAGATTTGAGGGCTAAAAAACATCTGCATATTGCTTTATTTGATGTTAGCTGGTCTCATGAACCATTTAGAAAAGAACTAGATAACAGTGGTATATTAATAAAAATCTATAAAACTAACTATAAAACAGCATACTTGAATACTTGCATGGAACAAAGGAAAAGGCTATATATTTAAGTTAAAAAATTGCACCAAAAGGCATATTCTTTCTTCACATTCCTATGCCATTTTAAGGTTGGGCTCAAGTTTAGGTATTTGTTAAATCACTATTTTTAATTTTATCTGTACTGCTAAGGATAATAAAGATGATGGAAAAATCAAGTCTTTTTTGACAGTTGGCATTTAGTATCTATTCTCATTTTATCAATCATCAAAGCAAAAATGGACTCCAATGCTTTATTTCTAAGACAAATATTTAAAGTAATACCATGAATAATTTTATATATAAATAGAATAGAATATGTAACATATATTGTACTATTGATTCCTGTTTACCTGGCCCACTAATGCTTACTTGACACAAATACCAGTTCTAAAGAAATGGGACCATTTTTCCCTAATGTCTGCCACTAGGCCTCTGACATTACTAAGAAAGTATTTAAAGTTGCTAAATATAAAAAGGGGTTATTGCTCCTACTCCCTATCCAAGTGTTTGTTCATTATTACATCAAACCAGAATCTATTAATGCAGAGTTGTTGCTTTTTGGCTACCGTGACACAAGTTTTTCTGTAGGGCAGAACTGTAAAATGTCAGAATCACTGGTGTGGCTTATTACATCAATTTACTAAAATTGAAGATTTCTAGTCAAGTATTTTATTTTAATAAAGTAATAAGCTATTAAGTATTCCTAAAGTATATTACCAACAGAATGTGTGGTATACATATATCTCTTAGAAGAAATATAAAAAATAATATGCAGTGGATATACAGGTGTTTTTCAAAACACAGAATTTTGAAGTTACAAAAGTAGGTAATTTGCCCAATTCAACCAATTTAAAACCACCAACTTTTGATGTTTCTATTTCAGGTAAATCAATGTGTTCAATTATTATAGGAGATTCCCAAGTAGGTCATCAGTTATTTGCAAACATTTATATTGCTTATTGCTGGGCTAGGATAACAGACAGTATAATCAAATAGAAGCAAAGATTTGTGAGTATGAGTGTGATGAAGATATTGACATGAGTTGAGAAGATGAATAGCAAGGAGCCAGGTTAAAGAAAGGGCTGGGAATATTGCAAAAGCAAATTAAATGCTTATCTGTGCATTCTGTTCTCAGTTGAAGTACATATACAGCTTTCCTCAGATAGCATGAGGGCAATTTAACCTTCTTTTTCAATTTAAGCTACTGTTACTTTGGGCTTTCAGTCTGTTGAAGCTGTACCTAGTTCTAATCCCTTTTCTTGGGTAACATTTCTGAGTGCTTATTATATGCCATGTACTGCATTAAAAGCTTCACATATGTTATCTCATTTAATTAACTCAACAGCTGTATTAGAATTGTACCAGGTCTCTCTTTCTCTCTCTCTCATATATATATAACATGAGATATGATATAGATGAGATATGATATATAATATATATGTAATATGTAGATGAAAGAGAGAGAGAGGAATTAATGAATTGATTCACGAGATTATGGAGGCTAAGAAGTCCAGACCCAGGAGAGTCCATGACATAGTTCCAGTGAAAGTCCAAAAGCATAAAAAGCAGGATAGCTGACGGCATCAGTTCTAGTCCAGGCCTGATTCCAAAGGCAGGGGCAGAGTGATGTCCCAGTTCAGAGACAATGAGCCAGAATGAGTCCATTCTCTCTTATTCAGCCTTTTTGTTCTAGTCAGGCCTTCAATGGGTTCGATGAGGTCCACCCACATTGGGGAGGGTGATTTGCTTTACTGAATCTACTGATTCACTTGTTTGTCTCATAAAGAAACACCCACATATAATGTTTATATCTGGGCACCCTGTGGCCCAGTCAAGTCGACAAAAATTAACCACCACATCAACACTATGAGGCAAGTACTGAGATACATATAGGTTAACAAATGTATGATGAAGTCACATAGGAGATTCAACTCCAGAACACACAATCTTAGTTATACTTTATACTAACCCATCCATTTGTACCTGAGCCTTAGTTATCTTTGTGTTCCTCATTAATATCTAACAGTACTTGGTACATAGCTCTTGATTCATATATCATTATATTCCCTAAAATATTGACTTGGATTAATCAGACCAAAGAAAGCATTCAGAGGATTTTGACCTAAGGACTTTTTTCTCATTTACTCAAGATGGGTCCTGAATATGCTTTTGATTCTTTTTGTTTTAGTAAAGTGAATTTTCAGTGCAGAATGAGATAAGTTTGTGGAAACCACCAAAAATATATCTTGACAATAAGTATTGTCATTTCAATATCTGCTCCTCATGATGGAGACAAACAAATACACAACAAAGCTTACACAGGAAATTATTGCAAAGGAGAATATCAGGAACTCAGTAATTCCCTGTATGTAGTATTTTCTAAAGGTCTTTTTCCTTTCCCAATAAATGTAAATTTATTGGCAAAGACCAAAAGTACATCCTGTTATGGAATTCAAATTGCTACATGTCAACTTCTTTTCCAAAAGAAGTCTTTCAAAACACTCCCATTTCTAATCATTCATTTTCTCATTATCATAGGTGGGAAAATGATGGCATAATTCCTAATAACCAGAAGTGGATATATATTATATTAGTAAGGTGGTACAAACATAATTGAAGTACAGTAAGTTCAAACTTAATGTCATTGATAGGTTCTATGACTTTAAGTGAAACGACATATAACAAAACCAATTTTACCAAAGGGTGATTGATATAAACAAGGGTTACATTCCTATGGCATCTCATGAACGCTATAATCAAGTGACATAAAATGAAACAATGTTATTCAAAGATCTGCCGTGAAAGTTTTCCTTGTGTTAAATAAAAAATAGCCCTTCACATTAAGACAACTAGTTATTGAATACTTACTCTGTGCCAGGTCCTACTGTAGGCTCTGGAATTTATGACCAAAAGCACACATTTGTTGGAGGAGACAGACAATAAACAAATAAATGAAAAGTACATTATAGAAAGTCAGGTAGTGATGCATTATGGAGAAACATGAAGCAGGGTAAAGGAGAGTGAAGAGTGGGTGAAAATGTGGGGGTTGGTCAAGGAAGACCTCTCTCGAGGGTGTGGCATTTGAGCAGAGACCTGAATGAAGACAAGGGACAGACAGGACCATAGAGGAAGGAAGTGTTCTAGATAGATGAGATGAGATCTTGGGCAGGCTACCACTGTGGCTGGCAAGGCCTCAGTGAAGGGACTCTTAGGCAATGTGCTAAATGAAGTAGCCAGGATTCAGTGCCCTCAAATGACAATTATGCATGGAATACAGTGCACATGTGTATGCATCAAATTAAGAAAGGTTTAAATTAGACTTTAAACTTTTGGTGATAATATTAATTTAAGATAGTGAATGGAATCATTGTTGTACTACCTACCACATTTCTGCTGAGTTTTCCAAGTATTGCTTTGGGACTTGGGGTAGGCAGCTTCTGAACATGGCTCCCAATGATCCCTGCCACCTGGTATTCAAATTCTTCTATAATCCCCTCCCTTTGAGTTCAGACTGGACATAGTCATGTGATTCTAATACGGAAATATGGTAAAAGTAATGGAATGTCATCTCTGCAATTAGGTTACAAGACCGTGATTTGTGTCTTGCTAGCATGCCTCCTTTCACTGGCACTCTCTGGCTCTTTCACTTGCTTGTTCTCTGATTGATGAAACCAGATGCCATGTTGTGAAATGCTCTGCAAGAGAGGCCCACGTAGCAAGGAACCAAGGGAGGCCCCCCCGGCCAACAGCTCATGAGGAACTGAGGCCTCAGTCCAAGGGTCCACAAGGAACTGAATCTTGCCACCAATTATGTGGGTAGTTGAGATGACTTCAACCTTGTGGGACAGCCAGAGCTAGAAGACCCAGCTAAATCATGTCTGGATTCCTGACCCATAGAAACTATGAGATATGAATGTTTTTTTTAATCTGCAATTATTTGGGATAATTTTTTATGCCATAACAGATAACAAATATGGGACTGCAGTTCTGTCTCTATACTGAGCACTCAAGGAGCAGTTTCTCTCACATGTTTAGCATTCTTGTGTGTGTTATAGAAATGGAAGAGGGTTTTAAAGATCCTTCAGTGAGAACAATATTTTCTACTTGGGAATTCCAGCTGATTCAGTTTTTCTAATAGGCAGAAATATGAAAGTCATGATGCTTGTTTTGTCCTCTATTCCAACCCATCTGTGTATATTCCTATCAAATCATTTCATGCCCAATGCCCTGGGCCTCACAAATTACAAAGGCCTAAGAACATCACTCCAAATATATGTACATTTATTATTTTATTATAAATTGCATACATATATAGTTATGCTAATATATTATATATGATATAATGCAGCCACAAATTTAGACATTACCAAAGGATAAGGTAAAAAATAAACATCACTTTGAAGAACATTAGCTTAGCCGACACCTACTCAATCCTTCAGTTCTCAACTCAAGAGTTACTTCTCTGGAACTCTTCCTTCTTCCAACCAGGTCAGTTCCTCTTTCATAGACCTGTGATTTCTTTTTGCCTCAAGCAGTTATCTTAACTGGTGATTAATTGTCATAATGAATTCATTAATCTCTGTCTCTCACAAGATTGAAAGTCCCATGGTTGCAGGGTCCACCTGTACTTTTTCTCTCAATCGTATTCCCAGACAGGGACACAGTACCTGGTATAGAATTAGAACTCAGTGGTGGAGTGAACAGAGAAATGGACTCCCATGACCCTGTTTGCTCATTTCCCAGATCTGATTCTCCAGGTGTCAAGCTGGGTGGTCATATCTTCCCATGGGGATTTCGGTAACTCATTTAGCACATTTGGGCTCTTTTTCTGGTATGTCCTTATCATTTCATGTTGACTGCTTAGACTGTGAGCTTCCTCATGTTACCTCCAGTGGAATCCTTGGATGTTGATGCTTGACCTGAATTAGACTATGAACCCTAATATGAATGGGTCAGAGTTGGAGACCATTTCCACTGCCTAACTCAACTTCTCTTAGTCCCAGTCTTATTAAATCTACTCTTTCATCTCTTCTGGCTCCACTTAGAAGTTTCTAGCATGCTATATGGAAAAAAACACTATTACATACTACTCCACAGAGTCCCCATGAGAATTAAATGATAAAATACACATAAAGACACCTTAGAAATTATAAAAATCTTTCAAATACTTTTGTTTTCTTTGTAATATAAAGAGATTTTCTTCCTTGAGAAATAAATACAAAACAATGATTAGGAAATAGACTGTTAGAAATTTTCACAATTCATTGCTGTTAAAAATAAATAATAAAGGAATAGGCAAGTTGACTTGTACAAGCTATGCAGTGAAGAAGTGATTTTTCTTCTGAGCCAGATGAAAGTAAACCAAGGTTTACTGATTCAGCTGTCACTACTAGACATTGTCTGTTTGGCATGGATTAAGCATCAGCTGCTAAATCCAGCACATTTAGCTCCAGACCCTTTATGAAAAATACTTGGGTAAAGCTCAAATCTCCTGTTTCAAAATTGATTAGAAATTAAATCTAGAAACAAGTTTGAAATATAGTGTGCTAAGATAGAGGACTAAAATGCATAGGGTTGGAAGCAACAGTTTTGAGAGTCAGGGGTTCTCAAAATTTAGTGTAAATAGGATTCACTCAGAGACCTTGTTAAAACTCAGATTATTGGGCCCCAGCCCCAGAGATTCTGACTCACTGGGCCTGAGATAGGGCCTTTGAATTTGCCTTTATAATCAGCTGTCATGTGATGCCAATGCTGCTCATCTGTGACCAACACATTGAGTAGCACAGATGAGAAACAGTTAATGAATAACTGCTTTTCTGCCCAGTATGACTTATGCAAATTGGGCTTCCTTATAAGCCAATTTCAGTTCTATGAAGATTTTTTTTCTCACCAATAAAAGATATATATCCAAAAAGGTATTTCAAATACTTCTAGTTTATGGTAATTTTCTATGTGGAACTAAGCAGCACATGGTCTATGTAAGGAAAAAATAAAATAAGCAACAATAGAAAATCTTTGGTTTTCAATAGTAATCATACAATCTGGAGATAAAAATAATATCCTATTTCTTTGCTAGACAAAATCTTAAATGTGAGTAAAATGGTTTGTAGGATTAAGTGAAGAACACCACTTTAATTCTCAGGGTTGGAATTTACAGTTGGATAATATCTAATGCAGCTCCCTTTCTTAATTTATAGATAGTGACAGGGAACAGTGCCCACTATAGATGAATGACACAAGGTCATATAGATAATTAAAGGCAGGGCCAGGATTGTGACCTACGTCTCCTGGCTGTGAGTACAGTATGCTCTCCCATCTGAGAATTTTTTTTCCTGCCAGAAAAGGAGCAGGTTACACATCTGTTTGGAACCTTCTTTTGGTTTCATCAATGGCAAAGGTTACAGTAATTTGTGTAAAGCCTCCCGACCACTTTAAAAAACATTCTGGTAGTTTCTCAAATGATGAAATGTAGTTACTTTGTGACCCAACAATATCATTCTTAGGTTTGTATATACCCAAAAGAAATGCAAATATATGTCCATACAAATAAAAGGAAAGACATCCCAAGTTCATGGATTGGAAGAATTAACATTGTTAAAATGTTCATATTATTCAATATAATTTACAGACTCAATGCAACCCCTATCAAAATCCCAATGGATAAATGATAGTTTTCTCAATAATGGTGTCAGGAAAATTGAATATCCTCATGCAAAAAGGGACTCTTATCTTACACAATACACATAAATTAATTCAAAATGGACCAAAAACTTAAGTGTAAAACCTTAAAACCATTAAACTCCTAGAAGAAAACATAAGGGAAAAGATTCTTAACATTGGTCTTGGCAATGATTTCTTGGATATGCACAGACAATAAAAACAAAACGAAACAAAGGTAAAAAGCTTCTGCATAGCAAAGCTAACAATCAACAAAATGAAAAAGCAACATAAAGAATGAAAGAAAATATTTGCAACCATGTATCTGAAATATATATATTCAGCCCTGGCTGGTGTGGCTCAGTAGATTGAGCACCGGACTGTGAACCAGAGGGTCACTGGTTCAATTCCCAGTCAGGGCACATGCCTGGGCTGCAGGCCGGGTCCCTGGTGGGGGGTTGGTGAGAGGCAACCACACATTGATGTCTCTCTCCCTCTCTTTCTCCCTCCCTTCCCCTCTCTAAAAATAAATAAATAATATCTTTCTTTAAAAATGAGATATATATATTCAAAATATATAAGGAATTCCTACAACTCAATAGCAAAACAAAATGCTGGATTAAACATGGGCAAAGATTAGACAAAGAACATGTATGAGTAACCCATGGACATGGACAACAGTGTGGGAATTGACTGTGGGAGTGGGGAGTAGAATGGGCAGAGGAGGGCAAAGGGGGAAAAATTGGAACTGTAACAGAATTACAATAAAAATGATTTTTTAAAAAATGGGTAAAGGTTAACTAATGTTTTTTGTCTACATGCAATTCCCAGCCACAGTGGTGAACCCCATGAAGGGGTTCCTGGCTTCTTCTAAGCCTTGGTTCCGTCTATCAAATTATCCCCCTATGCTCAAAATTTAACTATCAACCTTTGCCATACCCACTCTTGGTGGTTTGAGGATTTGGATAACAAAATCACAGAACTACAATGGGCCACACTTGGCTTTACTTAGAAGAATAGTGATCTCGTACAGTCTCAGCAGCAGTATATGGGAGTTAAAGCTGCTCCACATCTTTACTAACACTTGGTATTGTCAGGCTTTACATGCTTTTTCCAATCTCATGGTTATGTTGCAGTATCTTATTATAGCCTAAATTCTCATTTCCCTAAATGTAAAGAGAATTAAGCAATTTTTCATACATTTTTATAATTTGATTTGTTTTTTGTGCAGTGCCTGTTCACTACTATTTTACTATTGGGTTGTTTCTCTTTCTTTTAACTCATTTGTAAAAGTTCTTTATATATTCCCAATATTAATCCTTTATTAGTTGTATGTATCACAAATCTCTTCTCCCATGCTCTGCTCTTCCTTTTCCATGTTTGTAGTGACTTAATAAAAGTCTTAATTTTAATTTGTCAGCCTTTTCCTTTACATTTAATGAATTTAGTGTTCTGTTTAAGAAGTCTTTTTCTACCCTAAGGTCATGAAGATACTCTTCTATATTAACTTCTAAAGTTTTATTATTTTGCTTTTCACATTTAATGTATGGTACATCTGGAAATTATTTGTGTGTATGGCTTGAGGTAAAATATTGTTTTCTTTTTCCCACATGACTTCCCAGTTGTCTCAGCTTCACTTAATGCCCTGTTTGTCAAGAATCCTGTGTTCATTTGTGCCTCAGTCTTTATCTGGATTTTCTAAACTGTTTCATTTTCTTACTTATCTATCTGTATACTGATACAATAATAACTGTAGCTTTACAAGTCTTGAAATTCAGTAGTGAAAGCCTTCCCATCTTGTTACTGCCCTTCAAAATAATTTTGTGTATTTTTGGCTCTATGTATATAAATGGTAGAATAAGCTTGTCATGTTCCATAAGAAAAATTGTTGAGTTTTTTTATTGGCATTCTATTTACTCTCTTGATCAATCTGGGATAATTTTATGTATTTTAAAATATATGTATATTTATGTACACACACCATATCTAGCTACTCATCCATGAATGCTATATCATTTCACTTATTTGAACCTTCTTTAATTTTTCTTATTACAGTTAGAGAATGGAGGGTTAGATTTATTCCTAAGTACTAGATCATTTTAATTATAAATTGTATCTTTTTATTTTCTTTTAGTGCTAGTACAAAGAATCATTTGATTTTATAAGCAGCACAGTTGCTTTTTTAATGTTCATTTTATACCCAAAAATCTTTTAAATTCTACCAGTTTGTGGGTTTTTTTAAAGTTTTTCTATGTATACACAACGATATCATTTGTGAATGGCACTTTTAATCCTTTATTTTTAATCCAGCCTAAAGGATCCCAAGATGTCTATCCTTCCAGATACTTGCTGTGTATTTGTTCTTGTATACAAATGTATTTAATTTTTAAAATAAGGGGTTTTTGTTTTTATTTTCATTTTTATTGAATTTATTGGGGGACATTGCTTAATAAAATTACATATATACGTCTATAATATATCACCTGTATATTGTATTGTGTGTTCATCATGCCCAAGTCTCCTTTCATCACCATTTATCCCCCCTTTACCCTCTTCTACTTCCCCCATCCCCCTTTCCCTTTGGTAATCACCGTACTGTTATCTGTGTCAATGAGGGGTTTGTTGTTGTTGTTGTTGTTGTTGTTGTTATTGCGTATTCCCTTCACCTTTTTCACCCAACCCCACAAACCTCTTCTCTGACAGCTGTCAGTCTGCTCCCCTATCTATGAGTCTATTTCTATTTTTGTTGTTAGTTTATTTTGTTCATTAGATTCCACATACAAGTGAAATCATATGGTAGTTGTCTTTCTCTGACTACTTTATTTCACTTAGCATAATGGAGTGATGACACTTGCAGAAAAATTCATATCATAATTTTACAAGTTGATGAATAGTCACAAAGAAAATACACTCATGTGACCATGACCCAAATCAAAAAATAGTCCATTACCAACACACCAGAAACCCCCCATACCTCCTCACAATTCTTAACCTAAACTTTTTCCCCAAAAGTAACCAATATCCTGCTTTCTAACACTATAGTCTAGTTTTACTTTTTTAAAACTTTTTATATATGCAGACTTACAGTACTTAATCTTTTGTGTTAGTTTCTTTCTCAATATTAGTAAGTACCTATGGTACTGTATATAGCTATTCATTTCCATCACTGCTCAGTATACCGTTGTAATATACCATGTTGATGACATTTTGGTAGCTTCCAGTTGGACATTAATTAGAATAATATTATTATGAGCATTTTTATACATGTCTCTTGGAGCACATATATACATGATTTTATTCAATAATCCCTAAACATAGAAATTCTGAGTCAATGGAATGAAGTGGAAAATAGAAAAGATCTCAGTAAGTTCAGTATAAATATTATAAAATAATGACTAAGATCATAACAGGCAGAGTCATGATGCAGATATGTCTCTACACATATGCAGATATGTCTCTATACATATGCAGATATGTCTGGCACATGTAATCAGTTATCTTCAAGGCCTTGGAGAAGCTGTGCAACAGTCCTGGCCATGGAGGTTAATTAAGTAACTTGCCTAATAACTACACTCATTCAGCAAACATTTGTAGACTTTGTATTATGATCCTAGCCTTGTTTTAGACCGGGGATCCAATGATGACTAAAATGCTTTTCATTGCTTCAAGATGCTTACAGCCCAGGGTTCTCTCTGTAAGGGGCCTTTGTACCTTCCCCACTGAGGAATACTAACCGACATACACTGTGTGCAAGTCCAATCAGATACTTTCTAACCTCTTACACTGTCTCTAAGTATAATAACAAATTTATTTTACAAAGTTACTAATGATTTAAAATAAGTCCTTGATGTTACATTAAAAAAATTATAATGTCAGGGTCAGTTTTTAGGGAAATGTAATATAGCAAAGGAAAAATGTAAAAGAAACAAAGAAACAAGGAATATAAGGAAAGCGAGACAGAAGAGAAAGACCATGTTGTTTTTGAAAAGATTTTAAAAGATGAGAATGTGAAAATATCAAGAAGATTCTGTTAACCTCATTTGTCACCAGATGAGCTATGAGAAAAATGAGAAAGAGAAAAAGGCTCACATGATGATAAACAGATGTCAAAGAGAGAGTATAGGAACATGGTGTGTACTCATTTTAGTGCCTATTTGATGTCATGAGTTTGGAAATTCTGATGTAATCTTAGATACTGTTTATACTTCTAGTTTCAAGTTTTTGATTTTTAGAGGGAAGAAAACTATTGAGGTCTCTGAAAAAAGTGCAGAAGTATGAATAACTTTTAAATGTTATGTAAAATCTGGACAAAGTATAATTTTTAAAATCCAAATTGTTCAATAAATACATAGATTTCATGCTTGAGTCAAAGGATCTCATCAGAATACGGTCTAACAAAAATTTAGAATAAATTCAAAATCACATCTGGACAGCCCAGAAAGAGCATGGGACTTATCATCAGAAGCCTCTGGTTAGATTTTTGTTCTAATACTACCAACTTTTGAAATCACTGTAAGGAACTTGATATGCCTAAGTGTAGGTTTGTTGTCTCTAAAACAGGTATAGTCCCTCAAAAGGTTGTCATTTTTTAATGCATTCAACAACAGTTGTCCTTATTCACAAGGTGCAGGTAACAATATCACACAAATTTAGCGAATTAAAGTGACTGATGTGCTCCTAAGGCTCAGCACCCCTCGGTCCCTACCTCCAGCAATTTAAATAGAAATTCTGAAGATGGTTCTTTCTTCATTTGAGAAGGAAAGGACTGCAACAAATCACAAATTCAAAACTACCCTTACCAGTCCCTCAGGCTCTTGGTATTTTCTATGCCAATCAGAGCCCACCTAAACACAGTTTATGTAGGCTGTGGAAAATGTCACTGTGAGGTATCATGAATGTTGCTGAGTTGCCACTTTCACTGTCTATTAATTGCTCAAAACTTCTACAAGGGTTGATTTTGTTGATTGCATGGGTCCTCATGTGAGAAACTTGAAGAATAGATTCCTAAAAAATGTAATTCACTTCTGTATACTGTTGATGAAAGTAGAAATTGGTGAGATATTTCTGAAGACCTATAGTCTGTATATGTAAAAATTTAAATGCACATACACTTTGACCCAAAAAGTCTAGTTCTAGAAATTTATCCTATAGATATACTTTAATATGTTCACAAAGATATATTCTCAAAAATGTTTTTGCAGCATTTCTGTAATAGCAAGAGAACAAAACAAGATATATGTTTATTCTCAGAGGATTGGCTGAAACAATTATGGTAATCCTTAGAGTGTAATAACCTGCCATCTTTGAAAAGCATGAGGCAGAGCTATGTGTAATGGAAAGGAAAGAGGTTATGATGTAATGTTTTAAAATAGATTATAGAACAGCATATGTGTCCTACTTATCTGTATATTTACCTATATCTGCAATAGATAACATCCATTATCATTAGCTCTATTTAAGGTTAGGATTTTGTAGGAGGTTGTCAGTTTCTATTGCATATGCTTATATATCACTTGAATATTTAATTTAAAAAGGGCCTATGATTTCTATAATGTTTTAAAAAGCCCTCTCCTTTTGGAAAAACATTATTTTTTAAGGATTATTATTCCAATTTGTCATGGCTATTTAAAAACATTTCTTGTTTTACAACCACACATAAATCAGGAACACTGACAGATATTCTCTTTGGTCTAGATCATCAACTAGGATTTATTCCACCCATGAGGCTTCCTCCCAGTCAACTATCATTGATTCCTTGGAACCCCCTGGAGCACTGTGACACTATCCTGGCTCGTGCCTTTTACCCAACATACCCTACTTCCTGTTGTTTCTTACCCACTAACTCTTAATTCCTTTCATCCACTATTGTTACCTGATTGGCTTTATTCAAGAGCTCATGTGCATTCCAACCCATACCTTTCTACTTCTTTTGGACCCAATAGTGATCCAAATGACATGAATATAAATACATCAAATATATGATGTACCAATTCTGTGACACAAACATGTAATTCTTATCAAATATTCATGTTTTCACCTATATTTCCTGGCCACCTTGCAACTGGGCAGAACCAAACTGACTAGATCTGCTCAATGGACTGTGAGCCGAAGTGTTGTTTATGGGCTGAGACAAAGAAAAAATGCTCTGGGACCCTTAGCATTCTCATCTTCTGTGATGATGATTTGGGACAGCAAGATGGCAGTGGACCACTTCTCCTACTCTTCCAGATTCCAGGTAGCATGGAGATGCACTGGTAAAATCTAATTGAAATCCTATTCTCAAGAAAGTCTGGGAAATGTAGTTTCCAAGATCCCACCCTTGAACTATGAGAGAGAGATTAAAAAGACAGAATATTCACCAACAAAAGGTTTTGCCCATGAGTGTTATCTTTCTTATAAAGACAAGAAGAGGGTTGAGTATATTTCCATAATAAGAGCATTCTCCTGCATTTGCATGCCAAATGTCCCTCAGTGGGGAAAGAATAGTGCACTGTTATAATAAGTGAGCTCGGAACTCACATCAGAGAATGTTTATTCATGAGATCATTGTTAGACAGAAAAAAAATGTTGAGAATAGTTGAACTAGAGAATCTGGAAACACATCTTCAGGTTTTCTACCCCAGCTCCAAGCAATAGGAAAAGCATGTTCTCAATATATGCTAATCAAATAAAATAAAAGGTAATGATTGTGCTTTAAAGATGAAAGTGAAAGCTCTGATTATCATCCCTAGCAAAATATTTTGGGCCTTGGAAATGAGATCATTTGAGATTCTTGCAAAATATGTGGCTTCAGGTTAATCCTAATTTAGTTTCTTGACTAAACTAACACCGGAATTGATTCCTTCAACTTACTTCACAGTAAGTTTTCACTGTATCATTACGTAAGCATCCATGGCTTCTCAGCCACCACCGTTAGTGTTAGCCATGTCAATAATAATGCAATGGGTTCTTCACTTATTTTAAAATAAGAATTTAATCAGTCATTTTCAGGTCTACATTGCCCTTCTTCAGGCTCCTGAAAGGCAGTATAGAGTAAAGCTTTCTTTCATTTTTTTCCTTTCAAATTGATATTAACACATTTTTTCCCACAGTGGCTATATCATATTTTTTTCGTTGTTGTTTAAACTGTTACAGTTGTCTCTACTTTCTCCCCTTTTCCCTCCCTCACTCAGTCCCACCCTAACTCAAACTCCCAACCAATCTGCATATCGTTATCTGTGTCTATGAACTGTGCATAAATGTTCTTTGGTTAATGCCTTCACCATCTCTCATCCACTGGGTCTCTGTGTACTTCTCCGTCATTGCATTTATCTACTATCTTTACACCATTTTCTTGCCTCCTTTCATCATCAGGCTATGCATCCTTGCAATGCCAGAATGGTAACTTTTACCTTTATCCCTTGCATCTAGAAAAATAGTTTTATGAAACAAAGCAGGAGTTCAATAAAAACTCATGAATGAATGAATGTCTACCAAACACATCATTCCTTCATTGTTCTGGATGTGTGCAGATAAAAGAAGGAAAAAGTGTGATCAGTGTTCTGGAGACTATGTAATCTAGTTAGAACAAAAAGGAACATGAAAATGTAGAAGTGAAAGATAATGTGTCAGCAATTGCTGCAAGAAGGCTACAAAATAAACAACCTCAAAATCTCAGTGGTGTAAAACAGCAGGCATTTTTTTTTCACTCAAAGGTATGCTGTTCTGCTGGTCAGATTCAGGATTCATTGCAAACTGGAGTCACATCTGCCTTCCCAGAAGGTAGCTAATGTAGATCTTCTCCCAGTGAAGCCCTAGACCAGAAGAGGCTGGCCAAACCGTCCACACACACTTAGGCTTCTGCTCATATTCCATTGGCCAAAGCAAGTCACATGGCCAAGAACAGCATCCATAAGGAAGAAAGTATTCTCTACCCACAGTGGGAGAGGTAGGGAGTGGATATTTGATGAGTGATAAATTATCATGCAGAGTATCAGAATATCTATTCTGAATGCTTGAGAATGCCACTAACTGTTCTGAATATACAGAGAAGAGAGATTTTAATGAGTTGGGGTAGTCTAGGAAGATTTGACAGTTAAATATTTCAGTTAGATCCTTAAAAATAGGTAAAACTAAATGAGGGGAAAGGAAGCATTCCCTAGGGAAGGAGCTGAATGAGCAGAGGTGAAGAAATGGGATATTCATAGTACAGTTTACAGTATATTTAAGATCAGCTGAGTGCAGTTAAAAGAGGACCAGAAAAGTAGACCACAGAAGTTAGGACTTATCCTTCAGCATTTGTTTAGCTATTGCGGTATTTGGGGCAATTAGATGATGTGACTCCTGATTCTACTTCTTTCCTCATTTTGCCTGGGTAGCCTCCTGGACCCCAAATATCAATCAGGATTCCTTAGTTGCAAGCACACAGAAAGTAGCGCTTGCCGGCTTAGCATAAATAGAATAACAAGGAACGTGAGTAAACCAAGATAGAAAAATGGAGGCTGTGTGGGAGCAATGGCCACAGTCATATCATATCCCATAAATCTAGCAAGAGCAGCACGTGTGCTGTTAAAAACTGGATTCAGAATTCACATCATCACCAGTGCAGCATACTGGGACACAGGACCCTGGGCCTTACCATCAGCATCACTGTTTCTGTGGCCCTTCAGCAGGGCTGACATGGCTGCTTCTGCTTCAGCCACTGCTCATCTTCAAATATAGTCTGATATAGTCAAATACAGTGCACCTGTTCCAGATTTAAACTTTGGGATGTGTGTACCTAATTGGTCGAATTGACTTCCCCATCTGTATCCTAGCTGCAGGGGATGCTGGGAAATCAAGTGTCTAGTATATTCAGTGTTTATACTGAGAGGTAGGTTCCCGCTTCCCATGTATAAGGCGGAAAAGTCTTCAGAAACAGGAAGTGGATCACAAGCTCTACCTCTAAAAACTTCCCCAATTTTAACTATTAAAATTCCATCCACACACTTTCTTCTTCTGAAGTGCTAGAACAATTTGTGCTGAAACCACTCCTTTGATATTTGTCTCATGCAGTTTTGAATTTTCAGAATGCATGAGTTTGTCTCTCTAGCTTGCTTGTAAGCAAGGTGGGGGCAGTGACCATGAATTATATTCCTGTAAATCCGAAGTGCTTGTCCCAGGGAATTGCACAGAGAGCCTCAGTATGGTTTTTATTAGTTGACTGATAAAAGCAGTGAGTGAGTGCTGAGAAACAGAAGGGGCAAAAAAATCATGACATTCTAATATTACAATGTTTCAGGCAAGCAGTAATAAAGGTCTGAATTGGGTGTTCAAGTGCCAGGGAAGAGACAGGTGCAAGATATTAAGACAGTGAAGTGCTGGAGCTGCTAGTACCTCTGTTGCGAGAGCTGACAGCTCATGTCTTCCCAACTGCTCCAAACTCTAGGCTCCAGTGACATCTCATCAGTAGCTTGAAATAGGCCATGGTGGTAATATTTACACCACAGGATTCTGCAAATGCTACAAAGCTGGGCTTTTTATTTTTCTGTTTCCAAACTTTTTTTTCCTTTTACTGTTTACATTTAATATTATTCTGTATTAGTTTCAGATGTAAGCATAGTGGTTAGACAATCATGTAATTTACAAAGTGAACCCCTCCTGTCTCAAGTACCCACCTGGCCCCATTCATAGTTATTACATATTACCAACTATATTCCCTATGCCGAAGTTTACATCTCTGTGACTGTTCTGTAACGACCAATTTGTACTTCTTAATCCTTTTACCTTTTTCACTCAGTCGCCCAATCACCTCCTTCTGTCAACTGTCAGTGTGTTCTCTGTATCTATGAGTTTGTTTCTATTTTGTTTGTTTGTTTATTTTGTTCTTTAGTTCCACATATAAGTGAAATCACATGGTATATCTTTCTTTATCTGGCTTATTTGACTCAGCACAATACATTCTAGGTCCATCCATGCTGTCACAAAGGGCAAGATTTCATTCTTTTTAATGTCTGAGTAATATTTCATTGTATATATGTACCACTTTTTTATCCACTTGTCTATTGATGGGCACTTGGGCTGCTTTCATATCTTGATTGTAAATAATGCTGCAATGAACATAAGGGTACACATGTTCTTTTGAGTTAGTTGAGTTAGTGTTTTGGGTTTTTTTGGATATATTCCCAGAAATGAAATCACTGGGTCATAAGGCAATTCTATTTTTAGATTTTTTGGGGAAACTCCACAGTGTTTTCCACAGTGGTTGTACCAATCTGAATTCGGACTTTTATTTCCCCCAAGGAGCCAGTCATTAAACATTGACTAGGATACTATTATACTAAGGAAAAAGAAAGGCTCTCTATACCTCTTTCATTTTTGAAATCAATATTCGGCAATTTAATCCCTATCGCACATGTTATCCATGTTTTTAATGCAACTCTTCCTGATGTGGAGCTCTAAGTATGAATAATTCTATTTGCCTGTAAGGAAATAATAAGAATGAATGAGAGTATGAGAGAGTTTGTGTATTCATGTATTTGATTTAAAAAACCTTTTAGTTTAATTTTTAAGATACTTGTCACATAATGTAAAATAATCAAATAACAATTTCATACGTGTGATTTAATTTTAAGAACTTATTTAGGTAATAATGCAGAAAAAAAGAGATTAAAAATGAAGAGCAAGTTCTCAATCCAATCTTCATCCACTGCCCTTTCACCCCACTCCACTAGACAGTTTCCATCTTTAGTACCGGTATTCTCGCCTCAGGAGTGAGGAAAAAAATTGTCATTTAATTCGGTGGGCAAAGGACAGCCATGACACTGTACCTTCAACACTGGTACAAGACAATGGAAAACAACTCCCCTCGAGTAGAAAATAGCGTATGCATCTCTCTTTGGCATGATTCTTTCACAGCTTACTAACCTTCTTGTTCAGATGTTAATGAAATGCTTTTCAGCATGCTCTAATAGTCGGGATCTGCTCAACGAAAGCGGCGGCGCTAACTGATCCGCCCAGCTCTTATTCTCCCTGATTTGTGTGGCCCCAGCTGCCATGTGTCCATTAAAAGGAACAATGCGGAGGGGTCTCGGGACAACAACTTTGGCCAGTGTTAAGTGTCAGAATGGCAATGTTTCCCTTTCTGAAATGAAGGATGTTTGCACTTAAAAGTCTTTAAGAAGAAGAAATATTGAGAGCAATTTCTCTAAAAACTTGAAATTAAATGTGTGGTTTTTCTCTATTGTGCTGCATCTGGTGTCTGTAGAATGAATCTTGTTGATGCCAGTTTCAAGGTTGCTATTCTTTGTGCTTTTAAACCAAGGTCAAGCGAGAGGCAGCTCAGAGGCCTTGAGATTGTCATTGACAAGGAAAATAGAAGCTTTATAGCCGGAGCACTAATTAATCACTTCTAGAAAAATAGAAATAGGAAAAAATATATACATACACATAAAATTTCACATATCAGCAGAAAATTGACCTTGCGATATTCTGCATGTAATTACATATGTATAAACATACTTTCAGGCACATTAAAATATATGCTCTGTAACTAGATCGGCTTAGGGAAAAATGTAAAGTAGTCTATATTACAACGACTTTCCAAATTACTGTAGTTGAGGCTGCCCTTCAAGAAGTCTGAAGTCTAAGTTAACTGTCTCAGTTAAAATCAATTTGAATCTTTATTGCCAATGTGTTTTACTGGATTCCAGGACCTCAAAAGTAACAGGACCAAGATTGCTGCTGACAGTGTATTTATCTTCACTACAAAATGTAACAATTAACAACAGAACAGTTCACTTATGAAGCATTTCTCAAAATAAGTGTTTGAAGTCAAAACTTGCACATGAAAATTTGTTTCAAATCATAGTTTACTAACTCAGAGCAGTCTTCGGCAAACCTTTAATGACCACCTGTTAGGTGTCAGGTATTGTGAAATGGCTTTACTACAAACAAAAGTATATTTCAGATATTCTTCTGAAATATCTAACATAGTTTGGAGCTTCTTCATAGTAGGTTCACAATTAACACTTTTTGTTAATTGCTAGTTTGAAAGTTTGATTTTTTTTTCCTTAAAGATGTTTACCTTAAGTGGAAATTTAGAAACTGTTTTTAGGCAGAAATTATATTTTATTTTAATACAAATAAATAGCATCATGCTTCCATAAGAAAGCAGACTGTTCTAATTTTTTTTCAGATTCTTCCAAAAGACAATGTGAGTAGAGTAATAGTTCATTCTTCCATAATGTTAAGATATCAAATCTTAAGTAAAATCCATTCCTTCATTATGTCAACAATTAAACATTTAACATTTAAACATTGAAAACTTACTGTGAACCGGGAAATGTATCGGGTTCTAAAGATGTAGCAATGATCAAAACATCCATCATTTCTGCTGCCGAAAGATTTAGGAAGGCCACTCAGCCCAGAAAGGGGGTTCAGACAGGGTTCCACACAGGAGGTAGCCTCTAAAAAGAAAACCGAAGGAGGGAAAAGGGTTAGCCAGGCTGACGAAAATAGTGGCGTTTCCAGTAGCAGAAGGAGCAAATGTTCAGGAGAGAGAAAAGATATTGAAGGGATTAAAATTCATTTAGTTGTGTCTAGAGTTTAACATTTGAATAAAAAATTGGTGAAGGATAAGGTTCTGAAAGGTGAGCCTAAGCAAAATCTGTGTGATTCTCTATGGGCCCTCATAAGGGCTAGAGATTTGTCCCGAGGGAGGCAACCCTATGCCATTAGAGGGTTTCAGTAAAGGATTAGGATAAGATTCAAGTGTTCAAATGATCATTCTGCTGATGGAATTGAGAATATAATGAAGGATGGCAAGGCTGGAGGGAGAGAAAGCAGACCCTCATGGTATCAAAGTGTGAGGACATGCTGTCCTACACTAAAATGGTGACAGTGGGAACAGAAAAATGTGGTCTGATCAGAGTGGTGATTAGTCAGCAAAATCAACAAGACTGGTGATTGATTTACAAGGAAAATGAGGGTGAGATGGGTTTATGTCAAAGTTTCTGAACCTTGGCACTATTTTGGACCAGATTGGTCTGCATTGCTGGGGACTGTCCTGTGCTTTGTAGTATGTTTAGTAGCATCCCTGGTCTTTACCCATTTAATAACAGAAGCCCTCTACCCCTAGCTGTGACAGTCAAAAATGTCTCCAGACATTATCAATGTCCCCTGAAGAAGCAAAACTACCCCTGGTTGATAGCTGTTTGTTCGAATGACAGTGTTTTCCAGCTTTGGTTCCTCATTAGAATCACCTGGGAAGCTTTTAAAACACACTGATGCCCTGCCCTCGTTCGTTCCCCGTTAACTCAGGCCCCGGGAGGGTAAGAACTAAGCAGGGCAATTTTCTGGAATAAATTCTAACCTGCAGCTAAGCTCAAGAGCTGCTGATATAGGTACCTTTTAAATTTAAAACCCCATTTGCAGGGTGGGACAAAAGTAGGTTTACAGTTGTTAGTAGGCAAAAACACAGAGTTTATTCTTATATTATTATTTGTTAATTATTGAATTATTTTCTATATGAACACCACAACTTTTGTTAAATTTTAAACACTATATCTTCTGTTAAATTTTAAAGACTTTGAAGTAAACTTTTTAAATGTCCTACTTTTCATAGTGAACATAATGTATATGTTCCCTTGTGAATCATATCCGTAATTAGGGACATTTGAAAATATTCATATGCAATTTAAGAAACTGCTATTGGGCATTATCGCAATGGGTGTTATGCCTAATTCATCCACCAGATGGCCCAAGACTCTGCTTCACTGCTGATTTTGTCTTTGTTTTGGATATCTCTAGCAAGTCCAAGAAATTATGACATTCAAGAGTCCTTTCTTATCAATGTTTCTATATCTTTTTTTTGCCCTCACTCAGTAAATTTTATTAACTATATTTTCACTCTAATTTGGAGTTTCGATCAACTGCAGACAGAAAACTTCTAAACCAGATCATTATAACTGAGTTAAATAATAATCACAATTTCTTACAGGAAGAGTTAAGAATGTCTTCAACAAAGTAATATAATAATATTTAGTACATGGAATGAATTTAGCTGCCCAACTAATTCCCAGTTCATCATTAGCATAACGCAGGTATCAAATTCAGACAAGATATAACACACATGCCCGTGCACAGAGAGGGGGAAACTCATCTATTAATACAGATGCAAAAATATAAATAAAACATTATCAAATAAATGTATTACAATAATTCATTTAAGCTCTGCAAAGTTTATGCTAAGAGAAAAATAATTCAACATTGGGAAGTATAAGAATGAAGAATAATTGATTGAAAGAAAAAAAGGAAGAAAAGCACATAAAAAAAAGAAACCACCAAAAAAAAGTCGATGGAATTTGCCACAGAAAAATGGAAAATTTTTATATCACAAAAGAGTATAAGTAGAGTTAAAAGATAAGCAAAAGAGTAAGGGAAAATATTTTCAAATAATTTTGAAATAACAAAGAATTGTCCATAATATTTTAAAAGTCCTAAAAACTAAGAAAATTACAAACATGTAACAAAAAAATCAGCAAAGGACATGAGCAGATAGCTTACCAAAAAAATCTAAATGGCCAATAATTACAAAGAAAAAAAATAGCCTCACCAATAATTTGGGCTATTGTTATAATATCACTTTCCTCAAAATGTGGCAAATAGTAATAGCTTGAGAATTTGCAAGGATATGGAGGGAAAGGAGCACTTTTTTACATGTTGATGGTGGTGGTGTTATGACCATTTAAAAAGGCAATTTGGTAGATGTTACCAAGATTTTAAATAAATTCAATCCAGCCAAGTCCATTCCTAATAATATTTCCTACAGAATAATCATATCTGTGCCCAAGGAAATATGGATGTTTTGTGACTTGCTTGCAAAAGTGAAAATTTTGAATCTACCTATTTAGGAACATTAAGAAAGATTAAACAAGTGATGGCGCATCCATATCATGGAATACTGGAAAACTGTGTAATTAGGTAGCAGGATGAAAATAGTTCCAAGATACACAGTGTACAAAATAAGAAAAGATTATATTTTATACTTAGTTTCTTACCCTTCTTTGTCCTGCTTCCCTCAGTATCTTATCAGTTTTCCCCTGGAACAGTTCCTTAATAAATCACTTTCACATGAATCTTCCTCTCAAGGTCTGTTTCTAGGCCAATCAACCAAAGATAGACTCCTACAGGAATATGGTGGAATGGAAGGGAAGTCTCTGCACTGACCCTTGGGGGCTACTGAACATAACCAGCACAAGATCTCCCTGTTAAATGAAACACTCCCTTGCGTCCATAGGAAAACAACCAAATGTGTGTGAAAGATTACATGGTAAATCATTAAAAAGTGATTATGTACTCCCATTATCTCTGGGAGTTGGAGTTGAGGGAAGAGATGAACAGGGATTTTTACCTTTTATTTTGCATACTTCTGTATCATCTGAATTTTTTTATAATGAGCATGAGTTTAAATATTACAACTGTACTTAAAAGGAGGGGTCTTTGTCACTGCCATTTTATGTACATAACAGTCTTCAAACTGGAAACTGGGTCTGGTTATACTGGGAATACACAAAACCTTCCCAAAGGATATGTGAACACCAGGAACATCAAGAAAATCAATACCACCTGATCTCACTTACATGTGGAATCATGAACAAAATAAACTAACAAACAAAATAGAAACAGAAGCACAAGTACATAAAACAGACTGACAGTTGTTAGGGTAGCAGAGACTGGATGAAAGCTGGTGAAGGGATCAGCCAAAGGACATTTATGCATGACCCATAGACGTAGACACCTGCTGTGGGGATTGCCTGAGGGGAAGGGAGGGGAGCTGAGTGGAGGGGGCAAAGAGAGAAAAAGTGGGGGCAACTGTAATAGCATAAGCAACAAAGTTTTAAAAAGAAAGAAAATCAATTGCTAGATCCTAACTTCCATATGTACTCATACCTTAAACTAATTATACTGACCCCCTTTTAACCTGCCTTTGCAAAATTACACTTCTGTCACTTTACTTCTTCCCCATCCCAAATATTACTACAGTGTATTTCCCTCAGAGCATTAAAATATCGGGGATGCCAAAAAAAGAATAATTAGAAATAATTCAAACTATTGCTCTTGGGAAAGTAAATGAGTCTAATAACTAGAAAACAAATCCTTCAGCATGACAGATTGTTGGTTTCCAGTTTTTTGCCTTCAACAAACAGGAGTACCTAATTGAATGTTCAGCCAATAGATCATTAAAATTTATTGTTTATGATATATGAGTACCTTATGTTTGGCATATATTTCAGAAGGAGTTAAAATAATTGAGTATTATACATTTAAAAGAACTATCGCCATCTACTTATTTATGTGAAAGTTTATCAGTACTTAGATCTAAAAGAGCGAACAATGGGAATAGACTTGATGTCGAAGCCTCTTTGTGGAATGAATTAACATTCACCCAGAAACATTAATGAATTAGAAAAAGCATCCCTAGCCATTTTATCAAGAGATGCAATTTTAATAAAATATTACTTTCAATGTTTAATAATTATTTATCAAATTATGTACTAGATTTCTAGCATTATTGGTTAATTATGTCCTAAAAGTGACAGATAATCCAAAAAAGAATTTTTTCAAAAGCTAACAATGGTGATGGCAATTTTTAAAAATTAATTTTGACTCATATGTGTATTTCTGTTGTGGAGATATATAGCATAAAATTGTGTGATAGAAGCGGAATAAAAGTTCAGTTTCAGGGGAAAAAGGAGGGACAAGGCTGAGTGGAAGTGGGTAAAGAGAGGTGAAATGGGGACATCTGTAATAGTGTCAATAATAAAAGTAAAGAAAATTTTCTTAGAAGAAAAAAGGAAACAATAAAACCCTGCTGTTAAAAAAGAGTTTGTGTATTTATTTTTAAATTGATAATGACTATGATACTCCGAATACTATGATATTCTTTAGGTCACAGTTGTTCCTCAGAATAATGTAACAATTTTATTTCTACAAGTATAGCTAATGGCAGATAGCAAACTTTTGTTAAAGTAAGCATAATTCTGTGTTCAAAGCAGTGTTTCCCAATGTGGGCCTTGCAGAGTTCCAACCTGTACAGAAGTAAAAATTGACCATGTGATGTTTTCAAAGAAAAGAGAACCTCAAGTTATTTTAGTCAGTGACAAGAAGGAGCAGTGTCTTCTAGGATGTGGGATCTTCAGATGATAGGTTTGTCCCTGCTAAACCGTGTTTGAAGTAGCAGATTGTAGCACTAAAGGGGCAGGATATAGCTGAACGGGTTAGGGAAAAACGTCTTTAGAGAACATTCTGCTCTAGAAACAAGAAAAGGAGTCTGTTTTCTCTAACCCTAACTCATGACCTTTAGAATCTGCTTCTTGGAACTTGGATAATCTTCCATTGTGTGCTTTGAACCCACTCTTTATCTTGTTAACTCCTGAAAAGACTGTTACTGATATTTGGTAGAATGCTGAAATTAAGATTTTTTTAAATGCATTTATGTCTGTTGAAATACCTGTATTAAGAAACCCAAAGAGACATTCTCTTAAGAATCTAAAAATTGTCCCACTAGGTCACTTGGTACCTGGACAATCAGCAGAGGAATTTCTTTCCTTTTTAAAAATTGTTTTTATTTTTTTATTACAATTGACATTCAATATTATATGAGAGTCAGATGTACAGCATAATGGTTAGACACTTCTATGACTTACAAAGTGATCCTCTGATAAGTCTAGTACCCATGTGACACCCTACAGGGTTATTACATATTATTGACTATATTCTTTATGCTATACTTTACATCCTTGTGACTATTCTGTAACTGCCAATTTATACTTCTTAGCCCCTTCACCCAGCTCCCCACTGATAGCTATTTCTAAAAATGTTCAGTAATCAAATATAAAAACTTCAGTCTACACAATAGCCTGGTTCCCCTCCACTAACCCCTAGTATTTACTGAGCACTTAGTATGTACCAGGCACTGTGCTAAGCACTTTATATAGAATATAATGTTAAGCTTCATAACCCTATGTGAAAGGTACTATTTTATTGTCATTTTACAGATAAGGAAATTTAGACCCAGAGCACTTAAATACCTTGTTCCAAGTCACATAGCAATAATACCCAGCATGTCAACTTGTTTTCAATGATGTATCTGGGATTTGCTGGTGTTTGCCATGATGTTACTGGTTGAAAACAGGTCATTTACATTTCCATTACAATTTATCATCCACTAGTAGCTCCCAGGATAATTTATTTCATAACTTTATTCTCTAGGATCCATTATGTAAATGGATATTTTTTATTTAATCTTTATAGTGTTTTTTCCATTACCATTTAGTCCCCTTATACCCTCCCTTTCCCCCGCAATCACCACACTGTTGTCCATGTCTACGAGTAATTTTCCCTTTTTGCTCCATCCCTCCACCCCATCACCTCCCCCTCTCTACCTGTCATCCTGCTCTCCATCTATGAGTCAGTCTCCCTTTCCCTTGTTAGTTCAGTTTGTTCATTAGATTCCACATATGAGTGAAATCATATTGTATTTGTCTTTCTCTGACTGGCTTCTTTCACTTAGTGTAGTGTTCTCCAGGCCCATCCATGCTGTCGAAGAGGGTAAAATTTTCATCTTTTTTATGGCCAAGTAGCATTCCACTGTGTAGATGGATATTTTAAAATAATTATTGTGGCAAATTTTGCATGTTCAAAATAGTAAGCTGAATTTCCTATTTTGTAATTTTCATTTTTAAGCATGTACTTCTGCAAATCAGTAGTCCTTTTCCTCTTTCCATTCCTTATTTTTCCAGGGGGAACATGGTCATATTAATACAAATGGAATAATTGAACAGAGTCACCTTCAAAATGCAACTTTTATATTTTCTTTTAAAAATTTCCTCAGGAAAGGGCACATGAGGACTACTCCAAAATTATACCCTCGGGTCAGGAAATAAATACAAATCTTCCAAGTTTGTTTAAAAATTGTCCTGAAAGGAGGAAGCCAAGAATTAATTGTAATAAAGTTAATGAGATTTATCAAGCATTTGCACTAACAGCAGTAAGGGAAAAATGCAGGGTTCATTCATAACTGATTCTATATATTTCAGGAACTTCCTATCACAACATAAGCTTTATAAGGGTCAAGGCTTACCTGTTTTTTACAGTGGTGTATCCCTAGCTCTTAGCACAGGGTCTTGAATGTAATAGATGCTCAGTATATCTTTGATGATTTCATTGATTCTGCTCATGTATTACCGTAGTACAAAATGATGATCATATTGGTTGCCCGAAGATGGTATTAATTGCCTCATTTAATCATTCCTCCTTAGTGAATATTATTATATATAACAGTGATATCCTCCAAACAATGATACCTTCTTGTTTACCACTTGTCTGAGACAGTAAGATGACTATGGTATTGTCAAGGGCAACAATAAAACAGAACCTGTCTCTAATATCCCTTCCCATCCAAAATATCTCACTACAGCACTACCCACAGGCTGGTCCCACGCTATGAAATATTTGCTGCCAGTCCATGACAAGATTACAGAAACTGAGGAGCAAGCAAATAGAAACCTTTTAGCAATTTTACATTGCTGCAACATCTAAGAATTAATTTTTATCATGACTTACAAAGATATCAGACTCTGATGAATTCAAAATTTTAAACAAAAACACTCTCTTACTGGTTCTTGCATATCAGCAGGGCCAATGTTAAAAGTAGGTTGGACTGGAACCATCTACAGTTTTGTGACTTGCAGAGAAAAAAGGCTGTCCATCCCAAAATATAAACCACACTTCATGCCAGACCATTATTGTAGCATTAACTCCTTTGAGTACTGAAGTCCTGTGATATTTAAGAAACCCTTGCCCTGGCTGGTGTAGTTTAGTGGATTGAGCGTCAGCCTGCGAACCAAAGGGTCGCCAGTTCGATTCCCCAGCCAGAGCACATGCCTGGGTTGCGGGCCAGGTCCCCAGTAGGGGGTGTGTGAGAGGCAATCACACACTGATGTTTCTCTCCCTGTCTTTCTCCCTCCCTTCCCCTCTGTCTAAAAATAAAATAAGTAAAATCTTTTTTTTAAAAAAGAAACCCCCTGCTAAGTGCAAATATTCCTAATGGCAATCTTGTTTACATCTATGAACTATGAACACTTTAATCATCACCTCCCACCTAGCATAATAGAGGAAAAAGCAGACAAGTCAGCTGGTACTGAAGGTGCTCCTATCACTATTACTCAAGCAATAGTGGTTTCCAAGAGGGGAACAGTTAGTCCTAGAAATATGGCAACTGCAAAATTAAAAGCTGCTGCTATAGCTCAGTTTCCAGTTGTTGTGATGACCCAAGACTTCTCAGTAGTTATTTGAATACCTATTATTTTATTTTGTCCTAATGTAAAAATTTATTAATACATTAAATTCAACCAGTAATTAACTACAATATATGACTTTATTTCTTTAAAGGATCCTGTTGAGCCCTGATGGGTGTGGCTCAGTGGACTTCAGCAAAGCAAAAGGTCACCAGTTCGATTCCTAGTCAGGACATATACCTGGGTTGCAGGTTTGGTCCCAGTAACGGTGCATAGGAGAGGCAACCAATCAATGTTTCTGTCTCTCACATATCAATGTTTCCCTCTCTCTATTTCTCCCTCCATTTCTCTCTCTAAAAATAAACAAGTAAAATCTTTTTAAAAATAAAGGATACTGTTGACTTAGCAATACCTTCAAATATCTGCACCTTATAAGCTACATTTTGCCACAAAAATACAGCAAAACAAACCACCCTGAAATTCAGTGGCATAAAAAAATAATTTCTCCTTGCTCACACTTCTGCAGTTTGACTGAGGACTGGCTGATCTGGATTAGTCTCAAATGGGCTTGGGTTCCACACTGAAGATTTGGTCCAGGTGAACTCTGTATACTTTTCATTAAATTTATTGGGGTAACATTGGTTAATAAGATTATATAGGTTTCAGGTATACAATTCTATGATACATGATCTGTATATTGCATTGTGTGTCCACCACCCAGTCAAATCACCTTTCACCACCATATACTTGGGCCCCTATATCCTACCCTTCCGCCCCCTTCCATGTTGGTAATCACCATACTGTTGTCTGTCTGTGTCTATGAGTTTCCATTTTATATGCTGCATATGAGTGAAATCATATGGTTCTTAGCTTTTTCTGATTGACTTATTTCACTTAGCATAATATTCTCAAAATCTATCCATGTTGTCACAAATGGTAGTATTTCATCCTTTCTTATGGTGAAATAGTATTCTATTGTATATATGGGACCACACCTTGTTTATCCAGTCCTCTATTGAAGGACACTTTGGTTGTCCTCATGTCTTGGCCACTGTGAATAATGCTGCAATGAACATAAGAGTGCAAATATTTTTGTGAGTACATTATTTTCAAATTTTTCCAGTACATACCCAGAAGAGGGATTGTTGGGTCATATGGTAACTCTATTTTTAATTTTTTGAGGAACCAACAGGCTATTTTCCATACTGGCTGTATCAGTTTACATTCCACCAGCAGTGAATGGGGATTCCTTTTTCTCCACAGCCTCTCCAACACTTGTTATTACCTGTCCTGTTGGTAACAGCCATTCTCTCCTTCTTATGGTTCAGAAGCAAAAGAGGGCAGGTGGAAACAGATGCCTCTTAAGGATGTGGCTCGACAATAACTTCCCCTCCTATTTCATGCATGAAGGCAAAGGACATGGCCAAGCCCAGAAAGAATTTTCTGCATCTAATGAGAATAACTAACTACACATGAAAAACAGAATGGATATAAGTAGGGGTGACAAATTGAAAAACTTAACTACCTCCATTAAGAGTCTTACTAGAATTTTTTTTGCAAGAGGCCAGGGACTATGTCTGTAATATTCTTGACTGTGACTTCTGCTGTGTAAAAAGCCTCCCCAAACTTTAGTGGTTAAAGCAACAATTATTTATTAGCTTATGATCACAAGATTTGAAAATTTGGATTGGGTCCCTGAGCAGTTTTTCTGCTGCCTACCTCTGGGCTCACTCTACAGTTATAGTCAGCTGGCCAGTTTTCTAGGGACCAATTGTTCTAGGATGGCCTCACTAGCTGTCTATTGGTCTTGGACTATTAGCAAGAGTGGCAAGTGTGACGGGGCCACATATCTCCACAGCCTAATTCACAAGCTAGAGGTTCAAAGTTTCTAGGACCAGCAGGAGAGGTAAAGCCCTAATGCACAGATGTTTTTCAAGCTCCTGCTGGGGTCACATTTTCTATTTTCCCTCTGGCCAACGGAAGTCATATAACCAAGCCCAGGTTCAGAATATAGAGGGGAACAGATACAGAGAATGTGAACAAATTGCGATCTGTTACTGCAATAAGCTACTGCACCTGGCAACCATACCTGATACATCGCAGGCACTCAGAAACATCCATTGAATAAGTGAATATTGATGATTTATCTATTATATGTTTTGTTTTCTGTTATGGACATTCAAAATCTTCCAAACTACTACTATTGATGTCTACCAGACTGACATATTGATGTCTACCAGAGTAAGGTCTTCAATAATGTGTTTTCCACATCAAGGGTATATCATGAGCATGCTTTTCAAATTTTCAGATGCCACATTATTTGAAACTAATACATTGGATGATATCATTAAAATCCAAAATATTGAGTTGGAATAAACATGTAATATTTTAAAAGAATAAGTAGCATGTCCTGCATTTAGATACCAAAAATTTATTTTTAAACTTTAGAATGAAAAGCCACATTTGACCTCAAGTCATTTGAAAACAATGTTGGAAAACCTCAAGTTTAGTTGGAGCCCACAATATAAGTCCATTTTTTAAAAATCATAAAAATGCAATTTTTAGCCTAATGAATATGCGTGTGTGTGTGTGTGTGTGTTTGTGTGTGTATGTATCATCACGATCATCATCATCAAGGAGCCTAATAGTTCTGGTGAAAATATAAGCCAAAACTTTTGTGCATTCCTAGATGCTCCATCTAAAGAACTTCCACAAACTAGAAGGTGTCTCAAGAAGAGCAGCCAAGATACCAAATGATGTGGAACTCATTTTACATGAAGAAAAGTTGGGAAAAGGTGAGATATTTATCCTAAAAGATTCTTGGAGAAATATGATACTGACCTTCAAAATCTGAAGAAGTTGTCATCTGAAAGAAAGAACAATCACCCTGTGATGTTCCAGCAGCTTCCCAAACTAGTAGCTAGAAAGTTACAGGGAGCCAAGATATTGCTCCATACAAGATCTATCAATGAGACACAAATGAAATGAAACAGTTAGTAAAGAACATGCTCCCATCACTGAAAGTATGTAAGCAGACACCATTTGACCATCTTTCAGGGATGCTGCAGAAATTTTTTTTTTTAATTTGGCATGAGGGTGGTCTAATGCCATTTAAGTTCCCTACCAAATTCAAGATTTCATCTCGTGCTTTGTATGTATGGAGGCAGGGGCAGGTTTGGGGAGGGAGGACTGTTGGGAATATTAGAAGAGACTCACTATATTATCACTTGTATATGAACTAGTTAGAATAATAATATTGCAGAATAGTACATCAAGTAGAAAACTAGTTGGGGTTATTATCTAATTGAAACTGAATTATTGACAACAGTTGCCAAAATGAGAGTCACAAATTCATTTCAAATGAAGAAAACAAAACTAGAAATATTCTACTTTAATTATTTTCTATACAAATTTTATTGTTATCACGCTCACGAATTTGCTGTCCCATTCCAGTAAAATGTATGTTCTCTTCTTTTTTCCTCTTCTTTCAATGTTGCGATTTTTATCCTTTTACTACTGATGGAAGCACACATTTATTTTTAAGTTGTAAAACTATTAATGTTATCCTTCCACTAATTAATTCTATCTCTGTGGTTGTTGTTTGTAAAGTACTGCTTTTCCGCATCTTGATATAAAAACAAAACTGTTTTTAAACTGTTCCCTGTGATGTTATCCCAGCCAAGAGAGAGGCATAAGTAGATACACTTTACCTCCTAGCATAACCAAAAGGACAACAACAAATTTTAAAACAATAAAAACAACCAGAGCTGCCAGAAAATTGAATTGTATGGAAGTCCAACAACCAAGGAGTTAAAGGAGAAACGTTCATCCAGACTGGTAGGAGGGGTGGAAATGGGCAGTCAGGGTGGAGAGGACACACGGTGAGGCAGCGGCAAGAGGACCAGGCAAGGCAGTGGCTGGCAGACCGGATGGTCCCACATTTGCATGCTGATAAACTAGGAGGAACAACTGGGGAGTGAGAGAGACAGCACAACCCAGGGTTCCAGTGCAGGAAAAGAAAGCCTCAAAACCTCTGACTGTAAAAATCTGTGGGGGTTGGGGGGCCAGAAGAAACTCCCAACCTCACAGGAGAGTTTGTTAGAGAGACCTACAGGGTCCTAGAACGTACACAAACCCACCCACCCAGGAATCAGCACCAGAAGGGCCCAATTTTGCTTATGGTTAGTGGGGGAAGTGACTGACAGTGAGCTGAGAGCTGAGCAAGCGGCATTGTTCCTTCTCTGACCCCTCCCCCATGTACAGCACCATAACACAGCAACACGGGTTGCCCCACCCTGGTGAATACCTAAGGCTCCGCCCCTCACAATGTAACAAGAACACCAAGACAAAGAAATATGGCCCAAATAAAAGAACAGATCAAAGCTCCAGAAAATATACAACTAAGTGATGAAGGGATAACCAACTTACCAGATACAGAGTTCAAAATACTGGTAATCAGGATGCTCACAAAAATGGTTGAGTATGGTCACAAAATAGAGGAAAAAGTGAAGGCTATGCAAAGTGAAATAAAGAAAAATACACAGGGAACCAACAGTGAAGGGAAGGAAACCAGGACTCAAATCAACAATTTGGAGCAGAAGGAAGAAATAAACATTCCACCAGAACAGAATGAAGAAACGAGAATTCAAAAAAAAATGAGGAGAAGCTTAGGAACCTCCAGGACAACTTTAAATGTTCCAACATCCAAAACATAGGGGTGCCAGGAGGAAAAGACAAAAAGCTTGAAAATTTATTTGAGAAAACAATGGAGAACTTCCCCAATCTGGCAAAGGAAATAGACTTCCAGAAAGTCCAGGAAACTCAGGGAGTCCCAAAGAAGTTGGACCCAAGGAAGCACACACCAAGGCACATCATCATTACATTATCCAAGGTTAAAGATGAGGAGAGAATCTTTAAAGCAGCAAGAGAAAAAGAGAGAGTTACCTACAAAGGAGCTCCTGTGAGACTGGCAGCTGATTTCTCAAAAGAAACCTTACGGGCCAGAAGAGGCTAGAAAGAAGTATTCAAAGTCATGAAAAGAAAGGACCTGTATCCAAGAATACTCTCTCCTGCAAAGCTATCATTAAGAATGGAAGAGCAGATGAAGTGCTTCCCAGATAAGGTCAAATTAAAGCAGTTCATCCTCACCATGCCCTTATTACATGAAATATTAAGGAGACTTATCTAAGAAAAAGAAGAATATCAAAACTATGAACAGTAAAATGACAACAAACTCACAACTATCAACAACTGAACCTAAAAACAAAAACAAAAACAAACTAAGCAAACAACTAGAACAGGAACAGAATCACAGAAATGGAGATCACATGGAGGGTTATGAGCCTAGGCAGGGGGAGAATGGGGGTAAAGGTACAGGGAATAAGAAGCCTAAAGGGTAGGTACAAAATAGACAGGGGGAGGTTAAGAATAGTATAGGCTGTGGAGAAGCCAAAGAACTTATATGTATGACCCATGGACATGAACAAAGGGGGTGGGCAGGAATGCTGGTGGGAGGGGGGTGCAGGGCAGAGGGGAATAAAGGGGAGAAGAAATGGGACAACTGTAATAGCATAATCAATAAAATATACTTTAAAAAAGAAATAAACTCTTCCCTGTGATGTTAACCACAAAGTATAAAGCAAGTTCTGTTCACTGTCAAGATTTGTCTGTTTCAAATTTTTCTAAAACACAAAACTTTATTAATGAAGCACTTAACATTAAACTCCACAACAGCCTGGTATAAAAATGACAACAGTAACCCACCAGATAAAAGCAAACATGGAAATTAGTTTTTAGTGGGGGCAGGGGAGAGATTTATGTACTTTTAATGGAATTTTATAGCTTCCAGTTCCTTATTGTGTCAGAGATCAGAAGAAAGGGAAACTGAATAATCTTTTTAATTGATTCCAATGAGTTTAGAAAACAATTGAGGAGGTGTGGGAATGAGTAAGAGTCAGAGTGAGTGGATGAGAGCAAATTTTCTCATTAAATTTTCAAGCTGAGCCCCAGAGATGCAAAGGGAGCTGAACAATAAAAACCAGAGAGAGCATCTTGCTCCTTACTGGTCCAACTGCAAGAAGGGGACAATGCCAGGAAAGAGGGCTGCCAGCAAACTCAGAATTAGGAACCCATGGGATAATCTTTGTTAGCAGAAGAAAAGAAGAGATCTATCAAGGCTGCCCATAATGGAAACAGAGTTTGTGCCTAAATCTGCTAAAGGAGTGGGGGAGGCTGCGTTTTGAAATAATAATCAAGGGATTTCAGTTCAAAAGAATGTGTATGAGAAGATATGCAGGATGTCTTCACGAACAAGAAGCAACAGAATAAAGAATGAGTCCTTCAGTACATATGATGTTAGAAGTACATCAAAGTTTTCAAAGATCACATTTTATATTTATCCTTTTGCCTGTTTCATAGGTCCATCTATATAGACGATGCCATTGATTTACCTGTCAGTAAGACACGTATATGGAATCTTTATATTTCAGAGATGGACTGGACTGAGCCACATCTCATATCTTATCCCCCTTGTGACCAAGAACAGATATCTATGAGGTGACTGGCTGTGTTGTTTGTTTGTTTAATTTTATTTTTATTGTTTGTGCTGTGACAGTTCCTGTTTTTCTCCCTTTCCCCGCCTCCACCCCATCCCTCCCTCTCCCCTCCCCAAGTCATTTCCCATATTGTTGTCTGTGTCCATGGGTTGTGCATAAATGTTCTTTGATTAACCCCTTCACGCTCTTTCATCCCATCCCCCCCTCCTCTCCGGCAGCTGTCAGTCTGTTTTATGTATCTAATCTTCTGTTACTATTTTGTTCATTAGTTTATTGTGTTCATTAGATTCCACATATAAATGAGATAATGTGTTTTTTTTCTTTCACCAACTGGCTTCATTCACTTAGCATAATTTTCTCCAGGTCCATCCATGCTATTGCAAAATGTAAGAGTTTCTTCTTTTTACTGCTGTACAGTGTTCCATTGTGTAAATGTACCACAACTTTTTTATCCACTCATCTACTGATGGGCACTTAGGCTGTTTCCAAATCTTAGCTATTGTAAATAGTGCTGCTATAAACATAGAGGTGCATATATTTTTTGTATTGTCATTTCAGGACCCTTGGGATATGTTCCCATAAGTAGAATGGGTAAAGACCTAAATAGACACTTCTCCAAGTAGGACATACACAGAGACCAGAGACATATGAAAGGATGCTCAGCATCACTAGCCATCAGAGAGATGCAAATTAAAATCACGATGAGATATCACTTCACACCTGCCAGAATGACTATCTTCAATAAATCAACCAACAAGGGCTAGCGAGGTTGTGGAGAAAAGAGACCCCTAGTGCACTGTTGGTGGGAATGCAGACTGGTGCAGCCACTGTGGAAAACAGTTTGGAAGTTCCTCAAAAAGCTAAAAATGGAACTGCCTTTTGACCTGGCCGTGGTTTAAAATAGCATTTTTTCCCCAAGAAACCTACTTTCTTCATTTAAGAGACTTATTGAGCCCAAGAAAAATCATGAAGTTAACACAAGTCCTACACACACAAAGCCATAGAAATATCACCTATTTCACTAGATATTAGCCTTATATGAAAGATTTTCTTCCCATAGAAAGTAAATATGCTTATTGCTGAAGAATCAGATATAACTGTATGTAACTGCCAGATTCAAGAATTAACATGATCATTGCACTGGGCATCACCCATTTGTGCAGAGTACCCACTCCTCCTTTCCCCTTTTCCAGCCTGCTGTGACCCAGAAGGCTGCCCAGGATGAACTGCATCGGTTAGCTTCCCTTCTCTCTAGTTTTAGGTTCAGTTTGACCTCAGAGCTTACTGGCAGGAAATAGGAGGGAGAGGAGCAAGGTGAGAGAATTTGGTGACCCAGTTCCCTCTCTGCCCAGTCACGTAATCTTGGCTGCTTTTTTCCATCAAAGGTTAGAGCTTCTATCACCCTATTCCCCTCTTCACACTGCCTTCTCTCACTCCAAGTCCCAATACCAGTTGCCTCCTCTCACGCTTTAAGGCTTAGGGGTAGTAGTAGCATTCAGTACTTACTAGCCCTGGGGTACCCCATATGCTCTGTGGTTTTCCTATACTCTGACTATTCATTTGTAAATGTATTTATTAAACTAGCCTCAAATGACTCAGGTTGACAGTGCCATCTTGACACTAAATGATTTAAATACCCAGCAAATTTGCTAATATAGGAGAAACAGAGACCACCCATAGGAAGGAGAAATTTTTATACTTGGGTTTTCTTATTGAGAAATAAGAGTAACTGAGTAGTTAACTATAAAAATAATAGCTAATGTTTTTTGGGAGCTTAATCTATGCCATGAACTACTCTGAAGAATATTCACGTGTTAACTCATATAAACTTACAATTAAATCAATACAATGATGGCACAGGAAAATTAAAGGACTTGCTCATTTGATATTGTGATTTATAATAAAAAAATATGTATTTTGTCTTTGTCCCAGTTTCTGACACAGAGGTCCTAAAATCTTTGAATTTTCTTAAGCGATAAGAATGATGAAGGTGTGTTGATATTCATAACATACCCCTTTAACTGCACCTCAGTTGTTATTGAGGTAACTTTTGGAAAGCACCTATGGATGGGAGCTGGTTCCCAAGGACAACCAGTGGTTGGAAGGTTGAAACTTGCAGTCCCACCCCTGACCTCTGAGAGGGGAGAAGAGCTGGAAGTTGATAGATGGCCAATGGCCAATGAGTTAATCAGTCATGCCTGTGTAACGAAGCCTCCATAAAAACCCAAAGGACCGGGTTTGGAGAGCTTCCTAACTGGTTAACACGTGAAGATTTGGAGACAGCGGTGTGTTCAGAGAGCATGGAAGCTCCTTGCCCTTTCCCCACTCCTTGCCTTATGCATCTCTTACATATGGCTATTCCTGAGTTATATCCTTTTATAACAAACCAGTGATGTAGTAAGCAAAATGTTTCTTTGAGTTCTGTGAGTTGCTCTAGCAAGTTAAACAAACCCAAGATGGAGGCTGCTGCAACCTGAAATCCATAGCCTGTTGGTCAGAAGCACAGGTGACAGGCCACCTGGACTTATGATTGATATCTGAAGTGGGCAGGCAATATTGTAAGATTGAGCCCTGAAGCTGTTGAATCTGACGGCTTCAGAATTGAGTTGAATTGAGGGGAACCCAACTAGCGTCAGAGAATTGCTTGGGGCGGGGGGGAAGTTAACATGTTGGAGTTAGTACCAGAATTGTACTCAATATCACACAACTAATAAGTGGCAAAGTTGGTTGTGAACCAAAGAAATTTGACTTCTGAACCCGTGCTGGTAACACAGAGCAATACTGCCTTTATATACAAGAAAGCTGAAAGAGTAAGTCGTGGGAAAATTTATGTGTTTCAAATGGAAGACTACACTGATTGAAACTTTCAGAATATATATAGTTGCTAAGTATTAAAATTAAACATATTGGCTTGAATTTTAGCAGAAAAAAATAGAAAATATAACGTTACACAAGGAAAAGCCCTGTGAAAAATGGCACTTCAGAAAAAGTAGATTGGAAAGGAAATTAGTGTTTATTGAGCACCTACTCTCCTACCTAAAAGTTTACATAGAAGCATACATACTTATATACATATTTTATTTATATAATCCTTATAACAATCCTGTGTGGCAGCTGCTGCTGATCTTATTTTATAGATGAGGAAACTGAGACTCAGATTGAGGTCCCACAGGTCATCAACCTCCTTGGTTAACATGTGTTGCCCACCTCAGTCTCAGGGGTTGGCAGCCTTATCCCTAATATAGAACAACCTGGAAGTTAGCAATATATAACTAGACCTGTATGAAGCCCAGAATACTGAAAACTTCTTTTTTAAAAAATGTTTATGCTGGGCCCTTGTGGAGTGGGAGTTCTCACTATAAGTTTTAAGACTTTATTTAGTTTTTAGAGAGGGGAAGGGAGGGAGAAAGAGAGAGGGAGAAAAATATCCATCAGTTGCCTCTTGCACACCTCCAACTGGGGACCTGGCCCACAACCCAGGCATGTGCCCTGACTGGAAATTGAGCCAGCAACGTTTTGGTTCCCAGTCTGGAGCGCAACCCACTGAGCCACACCAGCCAGGGCCTGGAAACCTCTTAAAACACAGTCCCACATTACAGCAAATGAGATCATGATGATGATACAGATAATAATGACAAAAAAACAAGCCTCTTTTGCCATATTTCTAGTTGGTTCTGTAGAACCTGGCTATGCTAACAGTTACTCAAATGGTTTTTCTGTCTAAGGCAAAAATCAAGTCAGCCTCATTTTCATAACCAAATGTTAACTTTGCTAACAGCTGGTATCTTCATTCAACAATTTTACACACTCCTTGCAAAGTCCAATTTTGAATTGATAACTATTTGTTCTTGCCTTAAGTACAGTTTAGGCAACTGATAATTGAAAAACTCAGACTAAAGAACTTTGATGATATGTTATGTTCTTTCCTCTTAATAGATGAATGCCCACTTTGTTTTCTAAGTGGTATAGATCCTGAATCTCTCAGGCATTGGACTAGAGCAGAAGAGGAATAAAATATCTTCTTATTTTGTCTCTGGGTTGCTCTGTCTAACAAACCAAAGCATGGGTAAGGAATTATTTTTTCTTTATCTAGTTTCATAAGCCATAGCATTGTGAGAAATTCCTCCATATTTTGCCAATAACCTATCTGTTCATATTTATTCTAAGTTCTTTTTTGGTTGTTATTATGTGTGAATATTCATTAGAGTTTTTGTGAGGCTTTGAGAGGATCTACAATCAGAGACACCTCTTTAAACTCCCTCATTGCTTTATCTATATTTTAATATATAAACCTAAGTAAAGAAAATTAGGAAATAAAAGCAAAATTGGCATTAAGCAAGGCATCTGGTCATATTATGATATCTAAAATGTTGTCAGCTTTTTGTTTCCTATTGCCTATCATATGGGACAATTTGCCTATTTCTAGAGATTTCTCTAATATTTAGAGCTATCTTATGTGGGTACTGCAGTCTTAATTAAGAAATTTTAGAACTGAACATTTTCACTTTCATTTACATTTCTTTAGCTCCTCCAAACTCTGTTCTTAATAACAAGTTAGCATTATACATAATGGCCTTGTAATACATAAACTCAGTTCTATAACTAGCTACATAATTTGTAGGGCCCTATGCAAAGTGAATCTATGGGACCTCTGGTTCAAAATTTTTTAACAATTTCAAGATGTCAACAGCAAAGCATTAAACCTAGCCATTCTAAACACGGCCCCCTACTCAGTTTCCTTGATATATTTTCAGTGCAACATATTTTAATGTTGCAACCTTTTCAGATTATTTTAAAGAGCATATGTGACAAATGGCCAAAAGGAAGCTTCCTGCCATATGAAAGTCATTAATCTGTGCATTTAATTCCTTGTATTGAAAAATATATGAAAAAATTCTAAAATTTTTCTTCTAGCATTTGATGTTGGGAAAAGTCTTCACAAGCAAACACATGTGCTTTCTTTCATTATCTATTTCTTCATTTACAAATACTTATTGATTAGTCGCTCTCTGCAAGCACTGCTCAGACCTTTGGATTAAATCAGTGAACAGGTGCACAGAGAAAAATCCCTGCCTTTGTGCAGTTTATAATTAATGGATGGAGTTATGATCAATTTCCTAACCTTTTCAGGGAAAACTCCCCTGAAGGCTGACAATGTTTTCAGTCTTTTCCTCCACCATATGTTAGTGTATTTTGTATACTATATTAAAGATGCCAATAAATGTTTAAAATTTTACTTGGGTGCACACAGTAGGCATGAAATGGGGAAACCTCTTTCTAACATACAACTCTCCTGTACTTCACAGAACTTCTTTAAAATATAAGAGCAAGTATAAACTTCTGTGTAGCTTATGTGGATTATTTAACTATGAATTAAAAATATGTTTTCACGTAACTCATTGATGATGAATAATCAAGTTTCTGTGGCAATTTTTAGGCTTATCTCAGTCACCTTCTTTCATAACCAGACATTGTTGTTATGTCTAATCCTGAGTTAAATAAAAAGGGGAGAAAGGAACAAAAGAATCTAAACACAGCTTTTCATTGAATGTGAACACTAAATAGCAAAAATAGAAAATGTATTTAAGGCTGGCACTCTGAGATTTCACAAGCTTATATTCAATAAGGGGATTAAATGGTAATGGAAAAAATACAATAAAGATTAAATAAAAAATAAACTAAAATAAAAATTGAAAATAAATAAATAAAAGCTTATATTCAAACCCTGGCCAGGTAGCTCAGTTTGTTGGAGCATCATTTCAATGTGCCAAGGGTGAAGGTTCAATCCCCAGTCAAGGCACATACAAGAGTCAACCAATGAGTGCATAAATAAGTGAAACAACAAATCAATGTCTCTCTCTCTCTCTCTAAAAAAATATATTAAAAATATGTATATATAAAAGCCTATATTCAAACATGTACACCTGAGATTCCTTGAACTGTCTACTGGGCAGGAAAGTATTTATTGACAAAACTACAGTACATAGTTATTAAGGGATTCAAGCTTTGTATCAGACATTCTGTCATTCTGATTCTGAATTCGAATCCCTAAACTTCCCAAAACTCAGGGCACAGAGGGATAAAGAGGCAGAGCACAGAGGACTTTTATGGCAGTGTAATTACTTTCTCTGTGATGTAATAGTGGATACATGTCATTATATGTTTGTCCAAATTCCTAGAATGTACAACCCCGAGAACAACTTTAATGTAAATTATGGACTTTGGGTGATAATGATGTGTCAATGTAGGTTCATTGATTGTAATGCATGTACCATTCTGGTACAAGATGTTGATAATGGAGGAGGCTGTACATATGTGGGGGCAAAGAGTATATGGTAACTCTCTTGTGCTCAGCACTGCTGTGGACCTAGCACTGATCTAAAAAATAAAGTCTACTATGAAGAAGGCCCACGTAACTCTTTGAATCCATTATCTCCTTAGCCCAAGCACCACTCTCATCTTTAGTTGGACTTTCAATAAAATACAGCCTGAGGTTTTCTACCCACACATAGCAGGCCTAGCTCAACTCTATGAAATTTAAAGGGTCTCCTAATGGCTTGAAATATCTCAAAAGAATAAGAAAATACTGAGTCAGTAGAGAATGACATGGGCATAAATAGCTAGAAAATGTTCTTTCATTCAGACAATGTAAAAGTACAAGTTATTGAGATAGCTCCTTAAATTACCATACCTACCATGAAATCCTTAGGAGTGGAGGTAAGTGGGAATTGGGAGAGCTTTTTAAAACTGGGCTTCACTGGGTCACTGTCTTAGTCCAGGCTACCATAATAAATACCACAGACTGCGTGTCTTAAACAATAAACATTTACTTTTCTCACAGTTCTAGAGGCAGGTTCAAGATCAAGGTGTTGGCAAGGTAGGCTTAATTCTGAGATCCCTTTTCTTGGCTCATATGTGGCAGCCATCTTGCCATGTGCTCACATGACCTCTTTTTTGAGGGCATACAGCGAGAGTACAAGCTCTCCAGTGTCTCTCCTTATAAGGGCACTAATCCCATTATGAGAGCCCCACCCTCATTACTTCATCTGAACCTAATTACCTCTCAAAGTTGGACTCACACTGGCGTTAAAGGTTTCAACATATGGATTTTGGCAGAACACAGCAACATTGTTCAAAGTTTGGTCTCACAGCTCTACACACAGAAGATAAAGAAGGGAACTTTGTTTACAAAGCACTTATTATATTCTGGCACTGGGTTAAGGGCTTTAATATCCTTTTTCGCTTAATAGAGCAAACTACACTGGGAGGCTCAGAGAGAAGAAGTCACTTTCTCCAAGTCACAAAGCCAGTAAACTTTGAAGATTTAAACTCTGTCCCATTTGACCCCAGGGCTATAGTCTTTCTGCTAACCTATGGAACCCTTCTTAAATTTCAATATTTACTTAGCTTATTTAAGAGTGATTAGGCCCAAAGTAACAGGCTTTCACCTTCACGGTCACATGAAACTATTTTGAATCAGAAAGTCAATGATTTAATTTCATAGAGGGAGCTACTGTTGGTCAAAGAGTATGTATTTGTGTTTGCTTTTTAATCTATGAATGAGTTCAATAAGTTGATTTTTGAAAATTTCTTAGTTAACATGAAGTCAGAGTAAAGAGATTTCGATGGTCTGAGAAGGTATTCCCATACTGGCTGTTGTTTAGCATTCTTATTCTGTTGACCACGGCTTTCTGTTTATCAAGGCTGTGTCCTAATATGTGGTCTATCCTAGAAAATATTCCATGTGCACTTAAAAAAAAATGTATGTTCTGCTACTTTAGGGTGTAATGCTCTGAAAATATCAATTAAATCCATCTGCTCTATTGTATCATTTAAGGCCACTGTTTTCTTGTTGATTTTCTTTGTGGAAGATCTATCCATTGATGTCAATGGGGTGTTAAAATCCCCTACTATAACTGTATTACTGTTGATCTCTCCCTTTATGTCCATCAAGATTTGCTTTATAGCCCTAACAGGTGTGGCTTAGTTGGTTAAATGTCCTCCAGCAAAGTGAAAGTTCTCCAGTTTGATTCCGTATCAGGGCACATGCCTGGGTTGCAGGTTCAGTTCCCAGTTGTGGCACATACTAGAGGCAACCAATCGATGTTTCTCTCTCACTCTCTTGTATCAATGTTTCTCTCTCCATCCTTCCCTCTCTCTCTAAAAATAAATAAATCAAATCTTTTTAAAAAGATTTGCTTCATATATTTATGTGCTCCTATGTTAGGTGCATAAATATTTATGAGGCTTATATCCTCTTGTTGGATTGATCCCTTTATCATTAGGTAATGTCTCTCTTTGTCTCATTTTTTTGGTATATTTTATTGATTATGCTATTACAGTTGTCCCATTTTTTTTCTCCTCTTTATCCCCTCCACCCTGCACCCCATCCCATCTTTCCCCTACATATCTATGGGCTGTACATATCAGTTATTTGGAATCTCAATTTCCTATACTATTCTTAGCCTCCCCCCCAACCCCATCTATTTTTGTTTTGTTTTGTTAACATTTCCCTGACACCACTTTCCCCAGCCCCACCCACCTCCAGCTCCCACCCTCAATCCTTCGCCCATTTGGCTTTGTCGATGGATCCTTTATACATGTTCCTTGATGAACGTTCCCCTTCTTTTCCCCTGTTATACCCCTCTCTCCTCCCTTCTGGTTACTACCAGTGTGTTTTTTATTTCAATGTTCCTGGTTATATTTTGCTTGCTTGTTTGTTTTGTTGATTAGGTTCCACTTATAAGTGAAATCATATGGTATCTGTCTTTCACCACCTGGCTTATTTCATTTAGCAAAATGCTCTCCAGTTCCATCCATGCTGTCGTGAAGGGTAATAGCTCTTTCTTTCTTTCTGCTGTGTAGCATTCCATTGTGTAAATGTACCACTGTTTTTTGATCCACTCATTTACGGTTGGGCACTTAGGTTGCTTCCAATTCTTGGCTATTGTAAATTGTGCTGCTATGAACATTGGGGTGCATAGGTTTTTTTGAATTGGTGTTTCAGGATTCTTAGGGTATAACCCCAGCAGTGGTACTGCCGGGTCAAATAGCAGATCCATTTTTAGTTTTTCGAGGAAATTCCAAACTGTTTTCCACAGTGGCTGCACCAGTCTGCATTCCCACCAACAGTGCACTAGGGTTCCCTTTGCTCCAAATCCACGCCAGTACTTGTTGTTTGTTGATTTGTGTATGATGGCCATTCTGACTGGTGTGAAGTGGTATCTCATTGTGGTGTTAATTTGCATCTCTCTAGTGGCTAGTGATGCTGAGCATCCTTTCATGTGTCTCTGAGCCCTGTGTATGTCCTCTTTGGAGGAGTGTCCATTCAGGTCCTTTGCCCATTTTTTAATTGGGTTGTTTTTCTTCCTGGAGTGGAGTCTTGTGAGTTCTTTATATATTTTGGAGATCAAAGCCTTGTCCGAGCTATCATTGGCAACTATATTTTCCCTTACAGTTGGCTCCCTTTTCATTTTGCTGATGTTTTCTGTAGTCATGCAGAAGCTTCTCATTTTGACAAAGTCCCATTTGTTTGTTCTTTCCTTTATGTCCCTTGCTCTAGGGGACATATTGGTGAAAATATTGCTGCATGGAACATATGAGATTTTCCTGCCTATGTTCTCTTCTAGGACTTTTATGGTGTCGCAACTTATATTTAAGTCTTTTATCCATCTTGAGTTTATTTTTGTGTGCGGTGTAAGTTGGTGGTCAAATTTCATTTTTTTTTTTTTGCATGTAGCTGTCCAGATGTCCCAACACCATTTGTCAAAGAAGTTATTTTTACTCCATTTTGTTTCTGCCCCATTTGTCAAATATTGATTGACCATAGAGACATGGGCTTATTTCTGGACTCTATTCTGTTCCATTGAGCTGTGTGACTTTTCTTATGCCAGTACCAGGCTCTTCTGATTACAGTGGCCTTGCTATATAGTTTGATGTCAAACATTGTGATCCCTCCTGCTTTGTTCTTCTTTCTCAAAATTGCTGCAGCTATTCGGGGTTGTTTATGGTTCCATCTAAATTTTTGAAATGTTTGTTCTATATCTGGGAAATATGTCATTGGTATTTTAATAGGGATTGCATTGAATCTATAAATTGCTCTGGGTAGTATGGACATTTTTATGATGTTAATTCTTCTGATCAGTGAATATGGTATTTGCTTCCATATATTTTTGTCTTTCTTAACTTCTTTCTTCAGTGTTGTGTAGTTTTCTGAGTAAAGGTCTTTTACCTCCTTAGTTAAGTTTATTCCTAGGTACTTTATTTTTCTCATTACTATAGTAAATGATATTTTTTCCCTCATTTCTAATTCTGGCATTTCATTGTTGATGTACAAAACTACCTTCAATTTCTGAATATTGACTTTGTATTCTGCTGTTTTGCCAAATTCACAATTTCAAGTAGTTTTTGGTGGAGTCTATCGGGTTTTCTATGTACACTATCATGTCATCTGCAAGCAATGAGAGTTTTACTTCCTCCTTTCCAATTTGGATGCCTTTTATTTCTTTTGCTTGTCTGATGGCTGTGGCTAAAACTTCTAATACTATGTTGAATAGAAGTGGTGAAAGCGGACACCCTTGTCTTGTTCCTGATCTTAGTGGGAAAGCTTTTAGTTTTTGCCCGTTCAGTATAATGTAGAATGTAGGTTCCTCGTGTATAGACTTTATTATGTTGAGGTATGCCTCCTTTATTCCCACTTTGCTGAATGTTTTTTATCATAAATGGGTGCTGTACTTTATCAAATGCTTTCTCCACATCTATTGATATGATCATGTGATTTTTGTCTTTTGTTTATGTGATGTATTACGTTTATTGATTTGTGAATATTATACCATCCTTGCATCCCTGGGATGAATCCCACTTGGTCATGGTGTATAATCTTTTTAATGTATTGCTGGATGCAGTTTGCCAATATTTTGTTAAGGATTTTAGCATCTATGTTCCTCAGCGATATTGGCCTGTAGTTTTCTTTCTTTGTTGTGTCTTTTTCTGGTTTGGTGATTAGGACGATGCTGTCCTCATAAAAAAAGTTTTGGAGGCTTTCCTCTTCTTGGGTTTTTGGAATAGTCTGAGAAGCATAGGGGTTTGCTCTTCCTCAAATGTTTTGTAGAATTCTCCTGTGAAAGCGCCTGGTCCAGGGATTTTGTGTGCCGGGAGTTTTTTGATTACTGCTTCAATTTCACCAACTGTTATTGGTCTGTTCAGGCTTTCTGCTTCTTCTTTATTCAGTTTTGGAAGATTATATTTTTGTAGAAATTTGTCAATTTCACCCAGGTTTTCAAGTGTCTTGGCATGTAGTTCTTCGTACTAATTTCTTACAATCCTTTGTATTTCTGTGGTATTACTTGTAATTTCTCCTCTTTCATTTCTGATTTTATTTGTTTGCATTCTCTCCCTTTTTTTCTTGATGAGTCTGCTTAAAGGCTTGTTGATTTTGTTTATAGTTTCAAAGAACCAGCTCCTGCATTTATTGATCCTTTGAATTGTTCTTTTAGTCTCTATGTCATTCAGTTCTGCTCTGATCTTGATTGTTTCCTTCCTTCTAATCACCCTGGGCTTTGTTTGTTGTTGTTTCTCTAGTTCTTATAGATGTCAGGTTAGCTTGTTTATTTGAAATGTTTCTTGTTTAGGTAGGCCTGCATTACTATGAACTTTCCTCTCAGGACTGCCTTCACTGTGTCCCATAGGTTTTGAACTGTTGCATATTCATTTTCTTTTGTTTCCAGAAACTTTTTGATTTCTTCTCTGATCTCATTATAGACCCATTCATTGTTTAATAGCATGCTATTGAATCTCCATGAGTTTGAATGTTTTTGAGTTTTTTCCTTGAGGTTGGATTCTAATTTTAAGCCCTTGTGGTCTGAGAAAATGCTTGATATGATTTTAATTTTCTTAAATTTGTTGAGGCTTGTTTTGTGTCCTATCCTGTGGTCTCTCTTTGAAAATGTTCCATGTGCATTTGAAAAAAAATGTATATTTTGCTTCTTTGGGATGAAAGGTTCTATATATATCAGTTAAGTCCATTTGATCTAATGTGTCATTCAGTTCCACAATATCCTTGTTCATGTTTTGTTTGGAAAATCTATCCATTGTTGAGAGTGGGGTGTTAAAATGCCCTATATAAGTGTGTTGCTATCTATATCTTTCTTGAAGTCCTCCAGGATTTTCCTTATTTATTTGGGCACTCCTATGTTGGGTGTAAACATTTACAATGTTTATGTCTTCTTAATGGGTTTCTCCATTGAGTATTATGAAGTGTCCTTCTGTGTCTCTTATTATGGCCTTTGTTTTGAAGTCTATTTTGTCTGATATAAGTGTTGCTACCCAGGCTTTTTTTTTTTCCTGTCCATTTGTGTGAAATATTTTTTTCCAACCATTTACTTTCAGTCTGTGTAGGTCTTTTGTTCTGAGGTGCATCTCTTGTAGGCAGCATATGTGTGAGTCCTGATTTTTTATCCATTCAGCTACTCTATGTCTTTTAATTGGAGCATTTAATCCATTTACATTTAAAGTTATTATTTATAGGTACTTATTCATTTTTTCCCTTTGTACTGGTGTTCCTCTCTCTCTCTCTCACTCTTTTTCTTCATCTTCTTAAAGCAGTCCCTTTAGCATATTTTGCAATTTGTTTTGGTAGAGAAGTATTCTTTTAGCTTTCTTTTGTCTGAGAAACTCCTTATTTCCTCTTCCATTTTAATCGAGAGCCTCACTGGCTAGAGTACTCTTGGTTGCCTGCCTTTGCTTTTCATTACTCAGGATATTTCTTGCCATTCCCTTCTGGCTTGTGTTCCTGTGGAGAACTCAGTTGCTAGCTTTATTCGAGCTCCCTTGTATGTTACTTCCTGTTTCTCCCTTGCTGTCTTTAATATTCTCTCTGTGTCTTTGATATCTGCCATTTTAATTATGATCTGTCTTGTAGTGGGTCTCTTTGGGTTCCTCTTGATTGGGACCCTCTTCTTCTTGGACTTCTGTGACTTTTTCTCTCCTCAAATTAGGGAAGTTTACCATCATTACTTTTTCAAGCAGGTTTTTTATCCCTTGCTCCTCTTCTTCTCCTTTTGGTATTCCTATTATCAGATATTGCTACATTTCATATTGTCCTGCATTTCCCCTAACACCTCTTCGTTCTTTTGGAGCCTTTTCTCATTTTCTTGCTCTTCCTGGGAGTTTTTTTCTACCATGTCCTCCAACTTGCTGATTTGATCCTCTGCTTCATCTAGCCTGTTTTTGATTCCTTCTACTGTGTTCTTCAATTCAGAAATTGTATTCTTCATTTCCTCCTCGTTCTTGTTGATAGTTTCTATGTCCTTTTTCATGCTGACATAGTTTGCAGTAAGTTCCTCATAGTTTCCCTGTAGTTTTTGGTAATTCTTACTGAGCTCATTGAGTTCATTGAGCTTCCTTATAATCATTGTTTTGAACTGAATATCGGATAGTTTACTTGCCTCTGTTTCATTTAGTAGTCTTTCTGGGGATTCCTCCTTTCCTTTGATTGTGGGTTGTTTCTTTGTCTTCCCATTATTTGGCTACCAGAGCAAAACCACAAAGCCCAGGAAACAAACCCATGTCTGTAAAAATAACTACCCCCTGCAATCCCACTATCAACAGTAAAAGAACCAGTATTAATAAGGCTGTAAAAAGATTAAGGCTATTATAAGAAAGGAGAAATAAACTATAGTATAAAATCTAGTGACTTAATGTGCACCAACTTGATGGACAAGAAATGAATGTTAAAAAGCTATGTGATAAAGAAAATATCGTAAACCATGGAGAAGACCACAGTGGATTTCATCTCAGTAGCCTCTAGTATTTACCACTGTTTTTCTTTCTGGATCCACCTCTGGTAATGTCAGATGTTGACCCCGTCTGACCTCAGGCAGTCTATTTGAGACTTCCCAGGATCTATTGTCTGTGGCTGTCTCCTTCAGTTGTTAATCTAGTCACTCTACCCTCAGCAGTCAGGTTTAAGCACCACAGGGTGGGGCAGAATCCCTCCTGGAGTTGGGGCTAATGTTTCCTCTCAGGCTGCTCCTGCTTGGAGGAATGTGGTCTGCTTGAGCAGGATGACTGCTGCTGCATGGGGGATGACTCAGCACCGGGATCCCCGTGGCTCCTTTCTCAGTTCTCTCCCCAAAGCCTCTGTCTCCAGTCTCTCCTCAGACTTTCTTGCCCACTCTTTCCCCCGCCTTTGCTGGAGCCCAGGGTAAGTGAGTTGACCCTTTAAATAGCTCTTTCAGTATCCAGCCACTCATCTGGCAGAGAACACCCCTGCTGCTTTTTGCAACTGGCTGTTATCTGTGTACTTTTTGGGCACTGGTGCTGTAGGCTGGGGACCCCTGCTTATGGTTTAGACCCTACTCTTCTCAGGGGCATCCAACTGGCTACTTAAATATCTCTCTGGTGCTGCTGCCTGAGGGTGCCCAGCCAGCCTTCTCAAGTCTCCATCACACTCCTTACCAGTCAGGTTATGCTGAAGCTGATTCTTCTGTCTGTCTGAGGTTATAAGGCTTCTCTCTTGCTATTGTTTGGTTGTTTGTTCTGGGTGACTTCTCCACAATTTAGTTGTAATTCCAAACTGGTCCTGGGAGGAGGTCAGTGTGACTTCCATTCACTCCTCTGCCATCTTGCCCTCCTCTTTGTCTCTTATTATAGCTTTTGTTTTAAGGTCCTTTTTGTCTCATATAAGTATTGCTGCCTCGGTTTTTTTCTTTTGTTTCCATTTGCATGAAATATCTTTTTCCATCCCTTTACTTTCAGTCTATATATGCCTTTTGTTCTGAGGTGGGTCTCTTGTAGCTGGCATATGTATGGGTCTTGTTTTCTTATCCATTCAGCTACCCTGTGTCTTTTGATTGGGGCATTTAATCCATTTATATATAAATTAATTATTGACAGGTACTTATTCATTGCCATTTTATTCTTTATGGATATGTACCTCTTCTTTCTTTTCCTTTCTTCTTCTGAAATAAGTCCCTTTAACATTTCTTATAATACTGGTTGGTGGTAACAAAATCCTTTAACTTTTTCTTGCCTGGGAAGCTATTACCCTTCAATTTTAAATAATAGTCTTGTAGGTCCTTGCTTTTCATCACTTTGAATATTGCATGCCAATCCTTTCTGGCCTGAAATGTTTCTGTAAAGAAATCAGCTGACAGTCTTATGGGAGCTCTCTTATAAGTAGCTGTCTTTCTCTTGCAGGTTTTAAGATCCTCTCTTTGTGTCTAACCTTTGGCATTTCCATTATGATGTGCCTTGGTTGTGGGTCTCTTTGGGTTCATCTTGTTTGGGACTCTGTGCTTCCTGGGCTTGTGTGTCTTTTTCCTTCACCAGGATAGGGAAGTTTTTAGTCACTATCTCCTCAAATAGGTTCTCGACTGTTTGCTCTCTCTCTTCTCCTTCTGGTACCCCTGTCATGTGGATGTTATGCTTCACGTTGTCCCAGAGGTCCCTTAGAGTATCTTAGTGTTTTTTTTTTAATTCTTTTGCCGTTTGCTGCTCTGATTGGGTGTTTTCTGCTACCACATCTTCCAAATCACAGGTTTGATCTTCTTTATCTAAGCTACTGTTGATTCCTTGTAGTGTATTCTTCATTTCAAATATTGTAGTCTTCATTTTTGAATTTTTTATGTTCTTTATGTCCTCTTATATGTTTACTATCTCTTTGTTTAAGTTCTCACTGAGTTCATCCATTCTTCCCCTAAGTTCTCTGAGCATCCTTATAACAATTATATTGAAATCTGTTTCTGATAAATTGCTTGCCTCCATTTTATTTAGCTTTTTTTCTGGGGATTTTTCATGTTCTTTCATTTGGGTCATGTTTCTTTTTCTCCCCATTTTGACTGCTCTCTGTAATTGTTTCTTTGTATTAGGTAGATCTGCTATGTCTCCCAGTGTTAGTATGGTGGCCTTACGTAGTAGGTGTCCTTTGGGGCTCAGTGGCTTAGCTTCCTTTATCATCCAAGCATGGTGCTCCAGGAAAGTCCCTTGTGTGGGTTATATGAGCCCATCTGTTGTAGCTGAGTCTTCATTACTGTTGGCCCCTCGGTGGGTGGAGTTAACCCTCAAGTTGGCTGCCTGCTGAGATCTCCTTTTGGATATGTGACTTGTGGAGCTAATTGGATCCTAATCTGATCTGTTTTGACGCTTGCCACTGGGTCTGTTGGTTCTGAGGCCTCTTGGGAGGGACTGTGGTGCAGCTCAATGTCAAATGCTGCCTGTGACTGGCCCTGGGCTACCTGTTTGGAGATACAAAGTGATCCACAGTTTGTGGCTGCCTCTGCTTGGCCTGGGTATGGCGGGGAGGGGCCAAGGTGTACACCAAGGTTGACTTTCAGCAGCACCAAGCCTGGGGGCAGGTCAGTAAAAGGCCCAAGGCATCCAAAGATCTGCCTTTTCCTTATTCCACCTGCCAACTGCCTTTTAGGCTCAGTTACTGAAGGAGTCTCTGGTGGTATTCAAATTGCATGAGGTAACTTCTCATTGAGTCACCAAGCAGGGGCAAGTGGTGTTCACCAGATTGACACAGGTTCAAACTCAGTGCCAGTGCTGGATCTGAGACCACTCAGCAAAATTCCCAGCATATACCAAGACCAGCCATTACCAACTAGGTGCCTGTGTACTTTTCTGGCTAGGCAAAGTCTCAGGGAGTCATCAGGATGAGGCCAGAAGAGTTTATCAGACCTAAAAAGACCAAGATTTGGCTGCATGAAGGGAGGGCTCTGCACTGATGGGGCATGCAAGGGAAAAGTGGCCCCTGTCCTAGTTCTACATGACTCAATCTGTCCCCAATTCTGGCCAGACCTCCTGGAGAGCTGTAGCTCATCAGGACAGGGCCAGCAGGGGTCAGGAAGGTGAGGCTAGTAGATATCTTATGGAGGGGCAGCACCAGTCAGGTTTGTGGGAAAGTCTCACACAACTCTAGTCCTCTCTGAGCTTCTCTCCCTCTGCTAGAGCTGAGGGTGAGTGGCTGCTAATGAGATTTTGTTCATTGGCCCTTTAAGAGGGCACCTGGGTTTCTTGCAGATGCCCATCTCTCCCTGGCAGAGAGAATCCCTGCTGATTTTCAAAGCCAGATGTTATGTGGGCTTCACTTCCCGGCACTGGTACTCTGGGATAGGGAACCCAGCATGGGATCGAGACCTCTCATTCCTCACCAGTAACCTTTACAGTTAAGATATCCCTCCGGGTTCTCAGCTAAAAGGTTACTTAGGCTGCTTACTCTATAATTTAGTTGTAATTCCATTTTGGTCCTGGGAGGAGGTGAGTGTCACTTCTACCTACTCTGCTGCCATCTTGGATCTTCCCAAGTGACACTTAATTTTTAGTTGACAACCCTAACTGGAAAAGAAGTGGGAAAATAGGTACTTGAACTGTTTGGTCAAGCACCTTCCAGACAAAACAAAATCAGTGTTTGTGGTTACAAGAATAAGGGAAGAATGGATATTGGCTATCCACTGGTAGGTTCAACCATACCACAAAAAGTGTACATGTATACACACACATGATTTCTTGCACAATTTCAAGGGATTCATGGGCCTATACTGGATCCCATTTTATCTGAATTCTGTATTAAAAAAACACTAATCTGGGGAGTTTGAGCAACTAGTTATTATTAAACACAGTTAATGAAAAGTATGTGAATGACAAATGGCAATGGACATTTAAGAGACACCAGATTGCATAGAATATACCATGCTCACCCACCTGGACTAAATTCTGTTGCCTATGTCTCCCAAAGGCTGCAATCCATTAAATGGCTGGCTCTTTTTTTTTAAAGATTTTATTTATTTATTTTTAGAAAGAGGGGAGTGGAGGGAGAGAGAGAGAGAAACATCAGTGTGTGCTTATCTTTCACATGCCCCCGACTGGGGACCAGGCCCACAACCCAGGCATGTGCCTTGACTGGAAATCAAACCTGTGACCCTTTGGTTCTCAGGCTGACCCTCATTCCACTGAGCCACACCAGCCAGGGCTAAGTGGTCTGTTCTTAATTGAGCAGTTCTTAATAGATCTTAATTCTGCTGCCATTGTAAATATACAATATGTAAATGTAGAAAGATAGACCACTTCACTTAGGTGTACATTCTACTAACACACTTGATTTGATGACATTAGTTTGCAGGTGTCTCTACTTCAATTAATTGCATATTGGTGAAATGCATAATTTAAACTGAGTACAAAACGGAATCATTCAAGTGATAGTCTCTTCAATATAATTATTCCACAAAAGTTGGAGTGATGACAAAATGTTGTCCTTTATTTTCTTAAAATAATAGTTTCAAGTATGTTCAAGATTAAATAACACGGAAAGTGTCAACAAGATATGACAAATATGATGAAAATAATGATATGAAAACTTTATATTTTTATCCAAGTTTCCTCCATAGATTCACAAACTATTTTTCCTTATGAAATCAGGTTGCCCAATGTCCTGCATAGTTTTTCAGCTCAATTTGAAGAAAAATGGAAAGTTCCTTCAAAAAGGCCACATACAGACACCATGTTTTTGCTGATCAGTAAGTTATATGTTGATATGGGAAAATATACTATCTTCTTTTTATTCTAATAACAAAGAGAAGATGAAAATGATTCAATAGAAGAAACACATAACTTATTCTACACACTAAATAAATAGCTTTATTTTTCTTATAATTTACCTCTTCCCTGAGAGAAATTAACAAATAAATGCCTATGTCCTTTCACTAACCCCAGAACGTGAAAAAATGTCATTTTATTATTGAGTCATTCACTGACACAGCACAACACTGCTAAATTAACATTTCATGTCCTATCCTAATAAACACAGTTCTATTTATTGAGCACCTAATCAGTGGTGGAACCTTTTTTACATATAACATTTCTGTGATTGTTTGGGTAATAGCTCTCTCAGGTCCTAATCTCCCAAATCTGTGAATGTTATTTATATGGCAAAGGGGACTTTGCAGACTTAAATTAAGGATCTTAAAGTGAGGGGATTATCTTGGATTATCTGGGTAGATCCAATGAAATCGAAAGAGTCCTTATAAAAGAAATGGCAATATGAAGATTCAAACAAAGATTTGAAGATGCCATGCTGCTGTCTTTGAAGATGGAGGAAGAATTGAAAAACTAGAGAAGTCAATGAATTCTGGCAGCCTCTAGAAGTTGAAAGAGTCAAGGAACCAATTTTCCCCTAGACTCTCCAGAAGGAATCAGGCCTTCCAATACTTTGGCTTTAGCCTAGTGAAACTAATTTTGGACCTCTGGCCTCTAGAATTGTAAAAGGATAAATCTGTGTTCTTTTAAGCCACTAAAATTTTGGTAATTGGTTACAGCAGCAATAGGAGACTATGTAATTTCTAATTTTAAAACTATTGTGGAAGAGTGATATTATTGCTACACACACTTATCAGATGAAGAATATGAGACATAAAGAGAGACAAAAAATAATCTTATTAACCCGTGTCACCCCAATATATTTAATAAAGAAGGTGAAGTGATTAGCCAAAGAACATATATGCATAACCCATAGACACAGACAACAGTGTGGTGACGACCAGAGGGAAAGTCGGTGTGTGCTGGGTGGAGGTGGGCAAAGAGGGAGAACTGGGGACATCTGAAATAGTGTCAACAATAAAAATAAAGAGAAAAATAGGCAAGTGTATACAACTAGAGAATGACAGAGAGAAGCATGGCGTCTAGGTCTGACTTGAAGCCCACAGACCATTCTTGTCAGTTATACTAGGTCTTAAGAACCACCAAGGCACACTTCACTGTGTCTTGTACCAAAAGTCTTTTCCTCTGTTTAGAAATAAAAAGCAGCAAATCGAAGTGTCCCAAATTACATGCATTTCCAAGAGAGAGTATTTGTTTTGAACAGGGAGGTGATTGAATCAATTATTTGCAGGGCCCTAGTCTGTTTCCATAAGGGGGCTTTTATAGTCCAAAGTAAACTCACTTGTGCCTATAGGTTTGGGAAATATGGTTATAAAGCAGCTATCAAGAATGGATTCTGCATGAAAACTCCATGGAGAGGGACTATGAGCCTGAGAGTGGCCACTCTTAATGAAGCCATTGCACAGCTGTAAAGGAGTCCAGCCTCTGCCTGAAGGTTTAATAATTCCATGTAGCTTTTTGTAGTAGACATGTGATACACTCCTCATCCAGACTTTAGAAGAGCCCCCTTTTGTTAGCTAAATTGAAATTCAAAAGGAATTTTCCAGAAACACACCATTTGGGGTTTTATTTCATAATAAATTTCATAATATTTATTTCATAATATGTGAGAAGTGCTGAGTTAAAAGATGGCTTCGTAAATCTTAAAAGCATAGACTAAAGCAAATAATTAAAAAGTAAAATATTTCATTTAACCATGATAATTGTATATATTCAATGTGTATGGCGGTGGGTGTGACTATTTCAAAGTCCCTCCAAGGTTCTGGATTCTGTGAGAAATGATCAGATCATTTGTGATTTAAGTGACATTTTGTATCTTTCTCTACCATAAAAATTTTGACAATTTCAGTGGATGTGTTTCAGTAAGTTATGGAAGCACGAGGATATATTTTTAAAAGGTTGCAGAAAAAACACTTAGCTAATAGACTGGTAAATGGTGACATCTTGTGGTAAGAACTAGCAACAGACTCCCTAAAGTTAGAAAAAGTTAAGGATGGGAAGCCAAATAAAATGAAAACAAACAAACAAAAACCCACCAAAAAACAAACCTGACTAAACCTTTGTTCTTGCAGATAAAATAAATTTTTCTTATTCTAGCTTTTGGCTGTGAGAAAAAAAATTCTTGATTTCTGCCTTATATTGCCCATACCAACGGAGGCAAAGTAGAAAATAACAAAACCCTTATGGAAATAGCCGGGACCCTGCAAATATTTCCTTCTATAAGCTTCTTGCTTCAAACAAAAATATTCTACATTTGAAATTTATGGCATATGAAAAACTTTGTTTCGTTTACAATTCAACTGGAAGTAGAGGAAACATGCTTCCCACTGCCTGTAACAGATGCCCTTGGATATTTGGCTTCCTTCTCCTAGCCCCAGAGTTACCTGCAGCCTGGCTGGACGGTTCCATGGCACATGCCTTCTCTCTGCCTGAGGTCTCTCTCTGGCTGCCAAAATGAGTCCCGCCTGTTGCAGGGCACCCCGGAAATGCCTGGAAGTCAATGCCCCCGTGAGCCATTTTCAATCAAGAGGGCAAGGCACAAAGGAGTAAATACCTCAGCTTTCTAAACCATCCATGGAACAATTCTGAGTGTGTTCCATGAGGTCTCTCAGGGAGTCCCCAGTAGGATTGAATGCCAGTTTTCCACAGCGATAACTCATTCATTAATGCACCTTTTCTTTTCTTTCTTTTCCTAACTCCCTCACCATGCTCCCTTGAGTCACCACCCAATAAACTACGGGCACCCAAATAAATCATCATCCGAGGGACAACTTTTGGAGAAATCCAAATGGATATAGAGACCTACCTGTGCTGCATACATATGCACAAGTGTTTCAAAAGGGAAAAAATACGTTCTAAACATTTTTCCTAGTTTCATTAGCAACACACCAACATGAAAAAAAGCAAAGACAAGTCTAGCACATTTTGATTTAGTTGCAACCATAAAGCCTTTCATGGCTGCTTGCAGCCTGACCGCCATTCCCCTGCAGGTTTTCTCTTTGTGGGAACGGAAGTTCAACTTAAAGGAATTACCCCAGTAGGGAGTAAGGGCACCTCCATTGCTGGGATTTGTGTATCCATTCTCAAGTCCCTGCAGAAAAATTTGAACTGGGTGCTAAAAGCTGGTTGGACAAATTCATTTACTAATTGGTTAGGAAATAATATATTAAAATTGTATACTTGGAGACCCAAGAATTAAAAATGTATTTTACAAAACGTATTTATCCATTAGGAGTTGTCTTTTTCTTTTTAAAACAATTTAATCAGCTATTTTTCTTCACTTTCAAGGGCATGTGAGGGACAGAGAGACCAGTGAGCATCTCAATATTTTACATGAGGCAGGTCCCAATCCAGAAGGTGATATATGAGAAGGGGGGAGGGTGCAGCTAATCAGCATTTTGACCATCAATCACATGTAAATTTCAACCCCTGGCCACAGTTTTGCATCAAGAGTCTATTCTAACTTGATGGCAATGGAGAGGCAAAAAAGAAAAAAAAAACTGTTATATATTGGCATGTTGAAAATTACAAAATAAATCTCAAATGTATTCACCTGAACTCTTGGTCACAAGTCAAACTGCTAACTACAGCATCTGACTAATGGCACTTTATACACCAAGTGATGTTGGTAAAGTCATGTTTTCATTTCCCTTTAAAAGAAAACTATCACCAAACCAATTATTCATCCCCCCAAGTAGTAAATTTATGAAGTTTAACAGGCATTAAACTAAAGAAAAAGGACTTATCTGCCCCAAGTTTTAGAATAAATGCTTTTTTTAACCACCATATATTCTAATATCTAATCCATACCTTGAAACCTATGCATGTCTCCTACTTCATTGCATTTCTAAGTCCCAAAGTTTCTTTGTATCTGTAAATATAATAATACTAATAGTGAGACCCTGACTGGTGTAGCTCAATCGGTTGGGTGTCATCCTGCAAGGCAAAAGGTCTCAGGTTCAATTCCCAGTCAGTAGGTTGCGGGCCAGGTCCCTAGTTGGGGGTGTGCAAGAGGCACCCAATCAATGTTTCTCTCCCTCTCTTTCTCCCTCTCCTTCCCTCTCTCTAAAAATGAATAAATAAAATCTTTTAAAAAATAATACTAATAGCCACTCTGCCTAGTATTAAAAATAAATACTAATTTATTTACAACCTATAACACTAGGGTAAGACTACTGAATCTTTAGGGAGGTTGTCCAAATCCCAATCTGTCTGAAAACTCAAGCTCTTACCTATGGTATCAGCCACCTATTGCTACCTAATAAACAATCACAAAGTTTCAATGGCACGCATATAACTCCATGTATTTTTCTCATGTCTGCACATTAGGTGCGGTGGTTCAGCTGATCTTGTTTGGGCTTAACCAGATGGCTCCAAGATGCAGGTTGGACCCAGCTCTGACCCACATATCTCTCAACCTTCTTGGATCAACAGGCTAGCTGGACTGTGGTGATGACAGAATGCAAAGGTAAGTGGAGCACAAGGCCTCATAAGGCCTAAACTTGATTCTGGTACAGTATTGTTTTCACCCACAATCCTACTGACCAAAGCAAGTCATGTGGCCAAGTTCAAAGGTAAGGAGCATGGGAGTATATTCCTTTTTCAGTGAAAGAACATGCAACGTTACATGGCAAAGAATGTGGATGCAGGAAAAGGTGAAAAATTGGAAACAAAATTTCAATATATCCCATTCACTGTTTCAGTGGGCTCCCATAATCTTTCCTAAATAATTGAGGTGTGTGTGTTTGTAGTGAGGTAAGAAATGAGCTATCATTCTGATAGCCTCAAAGGTGCTGACAGAATATTAAATGTGATCAATTAAACAAGACCCAGATGACCTGTCACTAAGTTCTAAAAACCTGAAGTCTAACATCATTGTCAGGACCCATCATGAGCGAAATCATAAAGCAAGCAAATTTGTCTTTGACACTCCTTAATCTCTCCTTTAATCATCCCCACTTTCATGCCTCTGTCTTATCTATTTCTCCTGTCTTCATAACAAAATATTCCATCCCTATAGCGCATTCTCCCTAAACGTATCCTCTGCATTTCAAGGCTTTACTGTCTGATAACTAACACCCCTAGATAGTGACAGCTGAATAGGTTTTTGCTTAAAGACGTTTTGCCTGGGGATTCTTGGGACATAGAGTGTGTAAGCTTAAATAGCAGTTGTCAAAAAAATTTTGGAAGTGAAGCTACTTTACCTTCAAATAAACTTAATTAAAAATCCAATTTATTAGAGGGTAATAGTGGTACTAGACAATTATCTCATTAGTCAAATAATATAATTATTTATAGTCAACTATTATTAGCTCATGTACAGAGCAGGAAAGAGACAAACCCACTTCTTCATTTGGTCTCCCCGTCATGTCACCTTGGTGATCTCTGAAGGTCTTCCACAGAATCCCCAGGTACTGAGAAACATAATTTGAAAACCCTTAACATGAACTGTCACATTAGATTTGTCTCATCTTTCAGACCACATGGAGCCTCCCACATTTGTGAAAGCATGAAACTATCTTGGTCCCAGGGCCTTTGTGATGTGGTCTGAGGTGCATGTGAAATTTTCTTTCCCTTTAGTCTGTCACAGTGCCTGAATATCTATGACTGGAGGTACTACTCCCTTCGTCTAGGGCATTTTCTTGTCCAGGGGTCCTTTTAAAAGGGTAAAATCTCTTTAGAGAAATAATTCATTAGTCCATGAAGACCTCAGCTTGAATAGGGTTTTTTGGATGGCCTATAAGCAGCATGTGTAGGAGGGGTAAGAACTGTGAGACCTAGATATCCAAGGGTGAAAAGGGGCCAGGAAAAGCTCTGAAAAAAAAATGATCAGGAAAAATAAAAAGGGAGATGAAAGTGGAAAGGTGAGGTGAATTCAAATCAGAAGTAAGCCTTGTCTGAGGATTACTCTTTCACTAAATGAACTCCAGCAAGTACTGTATAAGAGATCATTCTCTCTGAACCTAGAGCCCTCAGAAGTTCACTTCCCCCTCCTTCTGTGGGGAAAACCAAGTAGGTGGGCTTCCCATGGATGCCACTCTTATTGTGGGATTTGCTAAAATTCTGATTGGTCCAGAGCTTGAAACATCAATCTCAAGCCATACTTTTCTCAAATGAATTGCCCAAGGATAAACAGCCTCAACATTATTTCATATGTTTTATAGATGCTAGGAAAGAGAAATAAGGCAAAACTGGCATAGATGGGGGTTATCTCTTGGTTTTGTTACGTCTTCTATTTTTGTCTGTAGTGTGTTTTTATTATTATTTATTATTTTTTATTGTTGTTCAGTTACTGTTGTCCTGCCTTTTTCCCCATTGCTCTTCTAAATTCTATCATATAGTAAGTGGTCAACTGGGCCTCATCAAGAGCAGAAAGATACAGAACTCATTGAACTACTGTAGGATGACATTATTTGGACTTAGAATATATTGCCAAGTACCAGGTAGTTACTGAAAAGGTGCAAATTTATAAGACATAAAAAGAATTTAATGTTTCCTGTAAAATTCTTCAGGACTTCACTGGGGGCTTCCAGTGTATTTGTTTAATTCAATTTAGCAAATAATTGTTGCCTATTTTATGCCAGGCACTGTGCAAGGTGCTGGAAAGGCAAAGACAAATAGGACATTCCCTCTGCCCTTCAACATGCTCAAAATCTAAGTGAGGAAGACAGAAAGATAAATGACTGTGTTACTGTGTATAAGTGCTACATTGACAGTATAAAGAGAATGGTATGGGAATAAGCAGGGGAAAGGATGATCTAGTTTCTGGCTGTCAGAGGGAGGGAAAGGTCAGGTCTTGGGAGGTTCTGTAATAAGGTGGGCCTTGAAAACCCATTGGAGACTTAAGGCTGGAGAAAGGCATGATTACATCGGTTTTCTTGGAAACAACACTGAGGTGGAAGGAAAAGACAGTCAAACTAAGTAAGTGGTTCTTAAAATCAGTCAGGCCCTGACCAGTGTGGCTCAGTTGGTTGAGTGTCCTCCCACTAAGTGAAAGGCTGTTGGTTCAGTCCTTGGTCAGGGTACATGCCTGGGTCACAGGTTTGGTCCCCGGTTGGGGCGTGTGCAAGAGGCAACTGATGGGTGTCTCCCTCTCACATCGATGTTTATCTCCCGCTCTTTCCCCATCCTTATCCCTATATCTAAAAATAAGATATTTTTAAAAATCAGTCAGCCAAGCCCTAGCTGGTGTAGCTCAGTGGATTGAGCACCGGTCTGCAAGCCAAGGTGTCACCGGTTCAATTCCCAGTGTAGGGCACATGCTTGGGTTGTGGGCCAGGTTCCCAGTGGGGGGTGCATGAGAGACAACCACACATTGATGTTCCTCTCCCTCTCTCTCTCCCTTCCCCTCTCTAAAAATGAATAAATAAAATCTTTTTTAAAAATCAGTCAGTCAACAGCTATTAAGAGACCACATAAAATGTGGCATTTGGAGACAGAGGAGGGATTTCTTCCAGGGGACCTCAGGAGACAGAAATAATGAAAACTCAGTGCTCAAACAGGGAGTTTATAAAAACCAACCACTATTCATATATGATACACAAAAATGTGCCAATTATTATCATGCATTGTGGTAGTTATGCAAATAACCATCCTCTCTAACTAAGAAAGAAACCAAGAACTCTTTTTTCACGACTAGTCAAACAGTTGCTAGAGACAAGACAAGAGTCCTGTCATAGGGGAGACTCACATTCTCAATTGAAACAGAACTACTGTGTTATTCTTCACGGAAACCCTTACTTGAAATAGCTGCCCTCCTGGCACGGGAAAGAGAAACTTCCATGTGCATTAGGATACATCTTCACAGCATGATAAATTTCTGAGAATCACTATGTCACACATGTACTAGGCAAAACACTGTAAAAACAGGTAGAAATACATTGTTAGAATTCCATAATCAGTGCTGGGTATCATGTAGTGGGTAAAGATGACAGAAGAAGTAGGGATGTCACCCCATCAATTAAGAACCCACTATTAAATGCCAGCACAGAAAACTCTACCTGTCATAGAGTACTCAGAGTGGTACTCGGAGAATATTTGATGGACAAATGAGTGAAATGAATGAAAAGAAACAGGAAAAGTAGATATCAAGAAAGCATAAATGACTTTCTTGTGATATTTGTCTCTGAAATGCTAAGAAAATACTAATGACATCCTTCATATGATTGTAATAAAAAAGAATAATAAATATTTTATCATATTCTCTGGGTTTTCTTTCCCATTCTCATTTTTGCAGTTCAAAGCATTATTAAGTTCCATCAGAAGTGGGAACATGTTTCAATTCTTAAAAGAGCATATATATTGAGTTTTTCTCTTCTTGTACTTTAGTGAGGAAGAAATATTTTTAATGAATAAACAAAATGTGACATTAGATTCATACACTCAGAAAAAATAAAGTGGGAAAAAACCCTGGGAAATTATGGCAAATTGTGGTACAAGTAAGTGGTCATGAACACCCCCACTGCTAAGTAGTGAAGTATAATCCCATCCGCAGAAAGAGAACTGAATTCCAAAATCCAGCTGATATAAAATTAAAATGTGACCCAGTATGTCAAAACTCAGTGAACATTTTTACAACCCATCAATTGTATCATTGCAAGTCATTAGAGAGAAGATTTTGATGAACATCAATTTCTACATCAAGAAAAATAAATGAGCCTCCATTTCCTTCCTTCTCTTTGTTCTCACCTTCAAGTTGTTAAGGTCTTTGAGAAGAATAAAAGATGACATTTCAGTAGCTCACAAATCAGACTTAACTGTTCCCATGTCAGTTTGAGTTTAGAAAAGATGACTTTCATCTAACAGCCCTCTCAGATACAGTACTACAGTGGGCTACTATGTCACCTCCAGAAATGATTTATACTACCTCAATCTAAATTTTAAAATATTAGAGAACACTGCCTTATAGCTATCTTCATTCTTTTAAAACATCTACCAACAATGCCTTAATTGCACGAAGAAAAAAGAAATTTTCCTATTGCTTAACTACCTACAATCTTAAATTAAGTTAGTGTATAGAAAGAAGTTCAAGGCACACACACATGCACACACATACAACTATTCTCCAATTTTCCAATCACCATAAGAGAAACAATCCAAACATAAGATTTAATAGCTTTTCATTAAAAAAAAAAAGCATAAACTAAATGTAAGGGGCCCTTCAATGATGTGGAGAAAAGGGAACCCTCGTGCCCGGTTGGTGGGAATGCAGTTGGTGTAGCCACTGTGGAAAACAGTATGGGGGTTCCTCAAAATATTAAAAATGGATCTACCTTATGACCCAGCAATTCAACTGCTGGGAATATATCCAAAGAAACCCAAAACACTAATTCAAAATAATATATGCACCCCTGTATTCACTGCAGCATTATTTATAGCAGCCAAGCTATGGAAGCAGCCCAAGTGCCCGTCAGTAGATAAGTGGATAAAAAAGCTCTGGTACATTTGCACAAGGAAATATTACTTGGCCATAAAAAAAGAATAAAATCTTAGCATTTTCAACAGCATGGGTAGACCTAGAGGGTATTATGCTGAGTGAAATAAGTCAGTCAGACAAAGACAACTGCCTTTTGAGTTTACTTATATGTGGAATCTAAAGAACAATGTAAATGAACAAACAGAACAGAAACAGACTCATAGATGCAGAGAACAGACTGATGGTTACCAGAGGAAAGAGGGATGGGGGACTGGATGAAAAAGGTAAAAGGATTGAAAAGTACAGATTGGCAGTTATAAAATAGTCACAGGGATATAAAATACAGCACAAGGAATATAGTCAATAATATTGTAATAACTACGTATGGTGTCAGATGGGTACTGGAAATATTCAGGGGGGAATACTTTATAAACTCTACAATTGCCTAACTACCAAGCTGTACACCTGAAATTAATATAAATTAATATTTTATGTAAACTATAATTGAAAAAATTAATTTAAAATATAAAATATAAAAATAAATGTAAGGAGCCTTTATGAGGATTGCAAATATAAATAATCCCTTTCCTCAGAGAAATCCCAATATAGCAGGGACACTAAGAGATGTGCACCAATACTTACAATGTACAGAATAGTAAGATAACTGTCTTAGAAAGGTGTCAAAAGCATCAGCAATGCTAAGAGAAAGAAGAGGCAACTTCAAAACTAACCAAGACTGTGAACATGAGACATTCCAATCAAAGAAAATTAAATAAACATAGGACCAGGGGTTTTCAAGAAGAGGCAAAGAGTCCAGTTCCCTTGGGAATGAAGAAAGCAGTGGAAGACAGTCTGAAAAACAAAATGTGAACCAAATAATGGGTGGCCTTGAGTGTCAGGGCCAAGAATTTCAATTTTACAAAATAATCAGTGAGAATGCTTCAAAACATAGAAATGACATGGAGGGGCTTTAAGTGCATATTACTAAGTGAAAGAAGCCAATCTGCAAAAGCTACATACTATATGATTCCAACTATAGTTGGACATTCTGCAAAAGGCTAAACTGTGGAAACAGTGAAAATAACAGTGAATTCATGGAAGTAGGGGATGGTAAAGTAGGAGAGCAGGGAAGAGATGAACAGCAGAAAACAAAGGATTTGGGGGGCAGTAAAAATACTCTGTATGTTATTATAATGAGAATATGTCATTATACATTTGTACAAACCATAGAATGTACAACAGCAAGAGTAAACCCTAAGGCAAGCTATGGATTTTAGATAATTAGATGTGTCGATGTAGGTTCATCAAAAAAAAAGTGCCGTTTTGGTGAGTGATATTGATAATAAGAGACACTGTGCTTATGTACGGGCAGGGGATATCTGAGAAATCTTGATACCTTCCTCTCAATTTTGTTGTAAACCTAAAACTGACCTTTAAAACAAATAAGGTCTTTAAAAAAGAGAGAGACATACTCTCCAAGGTATTTGAAGTGCCAGGATGTAAAGACTAAATGAGTACAGACAAACATGAATTAATTGGCTGTGAAGTCTGTGTGACTGGGAAAATGGTGTGGAATTAATACAAAGTAGAAACCAAGAATGTAGGACATATGGGAAAGGAGAGATAACTAGTTCAAGTTTAAATATGTTGAATTGAAGCCCCTATGGAACAATCAGCTAGGAAGTCTCACTTAAGTTCAGTGGCATGAATTTCAGTACAGCCATTCAGTTTTGTGGTTTCTTGTGCGTGAGTAGAAATCCTAGACAGTAGAGTTTGTCACAGTCTGATGATTGTCGCCCACCTGAGAATGAGATCCCCCTGGAATGAAGTCCAGACCTCACCGAGGAACAAGGCCCATCTGGAATGAGGTCAAGAAAAATATTTCAAATTACTAGCAAAAGTAGTACTGAAATGACTGGTCTTGGGACGTAGGCTAAACAAGACAGATGAAAGAGACCTTGTGGTTTATTTCCCTATATCAAACCTCCTCAGTTCCTCTGGTTTCCATGACTTTTTATTTGTTACCTAGAATCACTTCATATTTTTCTTCAAGCTTCTCAGACCTATTCCAGTTTGTCACCTCGCCACTACCCTTGTAGATAACTATACCCAGTGGTATAATTGAATCAGGGTTTCCAAAATGCAGTGTGCAAAGTGAGCTTTCTTTTAAAGGAATA